>HE670315.1:0-34421 GCA_000313835.2 Heliconius melpomene melpomene | reverse complement strand
ATTATTTAAATAATATTTTTAATTATCATTAATTGTATTTTAAAAACACGCATTTCATTGCATACAAATATGAATATTGCCTTTAATGCTTTTAGTTTTACTTTGTACCTTTACTCAGAGTAATGAGGGTATAAAATAATATATTATTAATGTTGATAAAAAGCTTTTAAATTTGTTTATGCTTCGTAAAATATGTTTTTATGATCTTCAATTTATGGATAAACAGATAATCTCTTAAATATGTGTTTTATTTTGTATAAAGCTTATTTTTAAATAAAATATAGAATCGAATATAGAAATAAGGTATATATTTTTTAATGTATATATACCAGCATCGTTTTCTACATGGCATTAGTCCCAGATTTTCTGGTCAGGGTCTGCCTTCCTACGCAATCTATTCCACTTTGCATGGTCTTTAGCATCCTCGGTGGATAGTCCATTATCAGTTATCATGGGTCACGATATCTAGCCATCGCTTGGTTGCCCGGGGGTCTAACTCGTCTCTAAAGTACCTGAACTTTTGTGACTTCGCGGCTAGTTCAGCCTATTTGAATAGTGCCTGAATCCAGGCTCTCGCAAGCATGTACTCCTGGCCTCACGTGTATGTAACAGTATATTTTACATACAGTAGGTATATAAGATTTTATATACAGTATATATACACAATGTTAATTTTGGCCAAATTTCCATAAATAAAATATTTATAAGTCTTGCTTTTGCTTTATTTCATTAAAAAGAAATACTTTGCGTACAATTAATGTTCCCGGAAACACGTTTTAAATGAAATATTAATCTTTTGTAAATACAAAGGACCATTGCAGTACACAATTATTATTTATTAATTACATATTATAAATAAATGTGGTTTCCTGTTAATCGTGAAAGGCACCCCAGTGTAATTGACCACAAATTGTGTTCTACTGATTGAACTCACTGTATCCAAATGTATTGCAGGTTTCATAGTCTTATATATTTTTAGGGTTCCGTAGCCGACAACTCTTAGATTCGTCATGTATGTCTGTCTGCTTGTCTGTATATCACAGCTAATTTATGTCAAAACTATTAAAGCTTGGCGGACTGGTCGTGGGTTCGATCCCCACTCGTGGAAATTAAATATTTATTTTAAAATGTATATTTCCATTTCTTCACTCTGGTGTAGAGGCAAAGGGCGGTGTTGAATTCCGCCACTCAACACGCAAAGCCTCCAGAACTCGGAGCTTACCCTGCTGAGTGCGGGATACAACGTGAAGTTCATCTAATTTAATTTTCATAAGCATAGTAAGCATAGTAACTATGTAAGTATCGCTAAATCGAATATGTTAATTGGATTACCATGACCTTGTTAAATAATAATAATAATTTATAATAATAATATTATTAATAAATAATCAATTAATATATGACTAGCCAGGCAATAATAATGCTGCTATAAGAAACCGTATTACTTCATTTGAATTGTAGTGCGAGCTTAGAGTGAAATTTAATCACTTATGAAGCCATTGCGAGAAACTTCAACCCGTGTGTGCTTAAGGAATTACAATTAATTGAATTATTATTGATGTATAGAATCGTTTTATTATTTTATTATTGATTTGGTATGTGTTTCGTTTGTTAATGTGAAATAGACTGGGTGGTATAATTCTTTGTTATGACAGATTAGAACGATGTAGGTATATGGGGGTAAAGGGAGCCTAATGGTAAAACACTTCAGTCACTACTTTCTGCAATTCTGGAGATATCCAGGAGACAAGAGCCAAGAAATGATAGTTTAACATTTCATTTTCTCGTGCGGGAATCGAACCCACGATCATAGATACACATAACCGGTCCCCCAAGCTAGGAATCAATCAGCTCTTATCGCTTAATGAGAAAAGAAAGAAGACTGTATAAGGATCTATTTTCTTTAAAATAAAAACCTAATTGTATTCATTAAGTATATTATTATTATTATATTGTATATTTGTTTTAGTTTACGTGTAAAATAATAAAAACGCTTTAACCATAATGTTTGAATATATTAAAAGAAACTTCATAATACATAACATATGTGCACGAAACTGAATGAACTCATAAAAAACAAATTCTAAAAATAAAAATGAACAAAGAAAAATTAAAACTTTTGTTTAAAACGCGAAATAGCATTTAAATAGAAAAGGCTGTGAAAACCGACTCTTTTTACGTACCATCAAATAATAGTTTTCGAATTGTTGGCGAAAATTCGTATGCAAGCGCCACCGCGGTGCACGGCCAACTTTGGAACAACACTAGGCAGGCATAAATTTCACCAAATGCCGCTGACAGTTTCGCCTAAAAAACTGAAGCCCTCAGTTTTCCTTTTACAGTCATAAACTCTGGTTTCGTGCCCCAATTTTGGTTTATTTAAAAAAAATAACTTACCATTTTAACTTTAAGGTAGAACGTCATTTACCAAGTTTACATAAAATACCTAGCTAATGCTACAATTGCGAATATCTGCTTTTGTTTAAATTGTATTAAACTTTTCTATAAACTTCTGCACGATCAGATTATAAATAACTTATATTTCTTTTGTAAAAACGTTTTGTATTAAACAATTTATTTTAAAATATATGTAAAATAAACGTTTACATTTTCTTTTTTTATAGCTTCATGCTGTATCCTGAACATAGCAGGTTAGACAGAGGTAATCTGGGAACCCAGTATTCAGACAATTTGTTCTCCATTAGGACACTTCTGTTCTCCACTTTCCGCTGAATTGTGGCGGTGCGTGTTGAGTAGCTGACCTCAATGCCACGCTTTTCCTCATAACCAGACTCCCCCTAGAGGGAATCGAACTCACAACCGCCACGTTTACAGTTTCATCTACATTAACAATATAAACTTTCATTAGCAACATTTACTTTAACCACCAAAATCCAGATACATAGAGTCCAGACAGAGAGAATCAATAACAAACGTTTCGAACACTGACTCATCGACTAGGATTACTTTAAGAAGTTTCGAAGCTGCCCATAACTCCTATGTCTAATTCATCGGTAAAATGTGCCAGAAACAAACAAGTTTGGTGAAATATTTCAGGAGTAAGAGGTGGAGGAGGTGGTTGAGGAGTAAACACAGTTTTTCCTCCTGTAGCCTTTATCCTGACAAATGGAAGTTGCATTATTGCCGCCTACCAGGACCGAGCGTAAGGCCTTTAGGTCGACGCTTATTAATTGTAATTTTCACGTTTATTTATTAACACCGACACATTTACAAAAGAAATATACGAAATAAGCTGTTATGCTATCTTTTTAACGTCCTCAACTAATCAGAATTTCAATTTTGTAAGCAAATTCCTAAATTCAATCTAGTCCACTAGCAGATTTCCCCTTTATGGGATGTTTCAATCCCATTTCCATTTCGAAAATGAAATTATCATGTTGAAAAACGGAATTCCCCCGCATCCGACAGCCACTATTCCCGCTAAATCTTATACAACTGATCCTGTTTATCCCCGCTTACCACCTTTTAGGGGATGCTGCACGGTATAAAACTGTATGGGGCGTGTAAGAAATAACATGTGGATTCGTTTCTTATTCTTGTGCACTTTTTGTAAATGGCTTTTTATTTGTATGTTGTTTCCAATTGATTGATGTTGATTTTGATATTTTAAACATATTAAAAAAAATGCACTTTTTGCTGAATTTGAGGGGCATTGTGTGTTGAGTGGCGGAACTTAACGCCTCGCTGACTTCGACACCAAAACGAAGAAAATAATAAGCATTTCATTTCCATTGAAAATGAGTTCTACCACACAATGGTTTTCGCCACTCAACACACAATGTCCAGAATTTAACAAATGAGGGACGGAGTAAATCAACACTCCGTTTCCTTTGCCTGAAATGCTTCACTTTGCTAACACGGTTGAGATTCTCTGTTCAACTATCAATGTCTCCTAAATTCTACGACAAAAGAGGAATGGAGTATCTTAACATTATGCTCCCTCCACCTACCCTGGTAAAAAGAAATATGGGGGGAATCGACGAAGAATCGACCAGAACAGCCGATACATATACGAATACGAGTAATTACTGCATTGATATTACTGACAGACGGCGGTTACTAATTCTGTCATAGTAACCACCAACCTAACTAACTCGTTAATTGGCTTGGTTTGGAAATTATTGAATAGTGTGAGCCAAAGAATTAGATTATTATACGAGTGTAAGTGCTTTGGTATCGTTTAATATAATATGTGTGTTGTCCTGACTGAATCTGTTTTTAGGGAATGATTCTAAATTGTTCAAAGACCTTTTTTGTCTGCTTCACGCTGTATCACGCATATAGTACGTTAAGCAGAGGTCAGGACATTCTGTTCCCTTCTTTTCACGGTACTTTCAAGGTATTGCGTGGTGAGTGGTGGAATTCCAGGCCCCACTTTGCCTTGTAACCAAAGCGAAGAAATGGAAGTATCAGTAAATAATAATGCAATCCAACGAGTAGGAATCGAACACACAACCGTCGTGCTTATAGCTCTACGCTTTTGCCACTGTGCCGATTCGATTGCTGGATGGGGAAATAAATTATTATTTCTGCTTTAATTAGAAAACGTGCGGCGCTAAGTTACGATATTTTATATTTGGAGCGTAAAATGGAGAACGAGTTGCCTTAACACTAGGTTCCCTCTCTGTACAATGCTTTTAAATATTTCGTTTTAAATAAGACGAGGTGAATTTAATTGAAATCAAAAGTTCCATTAAGTTTTGCAAATAACTCAAGCCATATTGATAATAAGCGATATGTTTTTATTAATAAGATATTCAATTAACTTTGAAAATGTAAAACTTTAATAAAGTTTTCTCAAAGTTTAAAACTTTCCTTTTTATAGAATTATAAGTTTTAATTATCTGTGTGTAAATATATACATTTCTTTTAGTACAATTTTCTATATAATTACCTTGACTTCATTATTAAAAAAATATACTTAATTCGATTTTCATTGTAATAGATGTTCTTTATTTTCTAAATTAGGAAGTTTCGAAAGCTTCCAAAAATCTTCGGAGAGGGGGAAATAGATGGTTCCCTGCTTACCTTGCTATATAAGGAATACAGCTTGAAGCTGAGAAAAAAAAACATATGATTATAGAAGTTGTACAGCTTTAACTGATTCGAGACTAATTCATTAAACATAAATACTATATCTACTAGCTTTTAATTTTTTCTTACGTAGTACTAAATAAATAAAATTAA
This sequence comes from Heliconius melpomene melpomene, assembly GCA_000313835.2. Classification (NCBI taxonomy): domain Eukaryota; kingdom Metazoa; phylum Arthropoda; class Insecta; order Lepidoptera; family Nymphalidae; genus Heliconius; species Heliconius melpomene. Next base: position 29,213 of record HE670315.1, on the reverse strand, counting down.
ATCAGCAACAGAGGGAACCTAGTGTTAAGACACTCCGTTCCCCACTTTCCACTGAATTCTGAAGGCATTGCGTGTTAAGTGGCGGAACTCAACGCCGCTCTTTGCCTCGACACCAGAGCGAATAAATGGAAATATAAACGTAATACAAATTAAATCGAACTTACGACCCTTTTATATAACATATTTAATTTAATTAAGATATGTTTTTTTTTATATTAAATTTAAAAACTTGACTCTCATATTTTAATATAATTTGTAGGTACGTAAATAAAACAAATTTTAATATTACCCTGGTCAGTAATTTGCATGACAAAGGCCACAGATATAAAGTTATTTTATTGTCAAGTTAGTTTCATTTTATTTTAATTTAATATAAATGAAGTTTAAAATTAAAAGTATGGTATTATATAATGTTTTTACTTATTTTAACATTAGTACATTTTATTAGAAAGATAAAAAATAGCTTCACGCATATAGCGAGCTTTGAGCAGAGAGCGAAAACATGAAAACACTTATTTCTTTCAAGTCGGAATCGAACTCACAACTGTCGTGTCTTTATTTTTAATGGCTTTTGAAGACAAATTATCTTATGTTTTTGTATGGTTAAATTTTATTTTTAATTAATTTCATTTAAAATAATATCATTCGCTTTATTTAACGATGCACGTCGCATAGATTAACTTATTTAAAAAATATTTTTTCTTATGTGAAGAAGATTTACACGAGTAATAAAATATACCACGAGTTAGTCACTTCAATGGCAATAAAAGTAAAAAAAAACCTTATAAGACGTAAGAACCAATAGGAATCAAATCAAAAATCAAATCAAAATCAAAAATCAAAAAACACACAACTATAGAAATAAACATAAAAATACAACGATATAAGAAATATCCCACTAAAAATAAATTTGTAGCAATAACAAAGTACCATCGAGAAAATAACGAGATCCTGCCGAACCCTGACTCCGCTGTACGGTCGTACAAACCGTTATCCGTTATCCGTTGAACAGAAATTACTATAAAAATCGAATTTTCGATCAAGCCGGTAATGTATTCATACGCATTTCCCACATGTCATGCCGGTGCACGGAGCGTGAACTTCGCTCGCCAATTTAGTGGGACGTGATGGGAATTTACGAATTATCGATCACCACCTAATTGCTGGTCGTGGTTGAAATAAACGGCAACTTATGGGTGGGGGTGGATTAACAGCATCTCGGCTTGGTGGTATGGGCAAAGGGAACTTAGTGTTAAGACACTCCATTTTCCGCGGAATTTAAGAAACATTGGGTGTTGTTCGGCGAGATGAATGTGAATTGAGATATTAGGTTAGTTATTTATGTCTTTACGGTTAAATTTGTATAACTACTGATAGAATAAGAAAAAGAAGGTAAGAATAATTATAATATTAGATTATTCATTAAAGTAAAATGTAACTATTAAAAGTTTTTAATAAAATACTAGTTTCGCTTCTAAATATTTGCATTTTTACGTGAAAATTGGTAAAAATACTCCCAACTTTATTTTTTTTTATAGATTATTCGTGGGCTCAATGGTTGTTTAGGTTGTCCCAAGCCATATACATATTCATGTAAGGTTTTTTTTTGTTTCTCGTACGGACACAACCTATACTGGGTTGTTAGTATTAGGTGTTGCAAGCGACAAGGTTGAATACTGCCTATATTATTTTCTATATGTTAATCTATATATATAAAATCGAAAGGTCACTCACTCATCACGAAATCTCAAAAACTACAAGTGCTAGGAATCTCAAATTTTGCATAGGAGTTACTTATAGGACGTAGGTGCTCGCTAAGACGGGAATTTGCAATATTCGACTTCTAAGGGGTTGTTTTTGGGGTCGAAAGTTTGTATGAAATTTCGTTACTACAAATGCTAGGAGTCTCAAATTTGTCATAGACGTCACTAGGACGTAGTCATGGAGACAGAAATTAATAATAACATAGTTCACACGGGTGTAACCGCGACCGGGCCGCTAGTATTGATATATAATTTTCACAAAAATTATAAGATTTTTAGTAATTGCAGCAGTTTCATTAAGGTGATTTGGATAAAAATGTCCTTAATCATATTTTACTCCTACGTAGTGCAGGGGCACAATCCGTCTGTAAACTCGACCGATTGTGGGTTCGATTTCCACTAGAGGGAATAAAATACTTAATGTTTTCATTTCGCCGTTCTAGTGTCAAAGGGGGCGACGCACCTGTAGCTTCTCTGGCGTTACACGAGGTCGTAGGCGGTGCCGGTGATGGGCTCGTTTGCCTAGACTTTTTCCATTAAAAAAAAAGAGTTAGATACCGCCTCTTCGCTGAGTTCGGAGAAAAATGGGGAGCGGAATTACTTTAAAAATGAAGTGTCCTCAATCTAGGTTCCCAGGTTTTCTTTGTCTAATCTGCTGTGTGCGAGATGGGATACAGTGACAAGCTAAAAATAAAACAATAACTTATAATTCTCTTACTGTTTCTTATAATTTCCTTGTGATCCAGGAAATACCTACATGTTTATTTTTTCGCTTGGTTAATTGTAATGACAAATATGAGTAATTGGACTAATTGGCTTCCTCTGTTCGTAATAAAAGAACCCTCACTAGATTTCCGAACGAGATACAAATATCTAATAAATATGTATTAAATATAATGTTACTTATGGTATATTTTTGTAGGATGGTTATAATTATTATAATAGATAAATAAATATATTTCGAAGTGGTTCTTAATTTAATTAAAAAGTAATATCAGGCTTTGTGTCGCAAAACAGAGTGTAGAGACACTACATAGTCACTTTCGAGATATTATAACATTTTGTTTGAAAAAAATAATTATTTCTATCCAACTCCGTTGCAAATTTTTCTCTATTCAAAACATATGCTTCATCAATCAAAGTGAAATAATTGAAAAACTAAGTTTGTAACTTCTGAACCCATCTTGCGTAACTTAAACATAGATAAAAGATAAAATAAGATAAGACAAATATCTTTGTCTACTGCGTAAAGAGACAATAAAGGTTTTCCACTAATGTACTTTCCATACTTATGTTACTTTCAATTATAATGGGTATTAGAATTTATGTCGTAGGAAATACATATTATATTATTGAAGTTGATAAATGGTAAGACGCAAAAGATCTAAGGCCTGAGATGTGAGATGATGAATTTTAATTTATTTTCTAAAGCAATCGTTATATCTGTTAGATAGTTAATTTTGTTCGTAATATCAAATTTCATTTTGAGAAATTTAAAAACTGTGTCTGTGTGTGTTTATTTTTTTTTTATCTGTGGTGGAGTGTTGGGATAGCATCAGAAAAAAAAGAAAACTTGGGAAAAACTAAAAACTCATTGAACTCTGAATAATCTTTTACATTTAGAATATTGATATAAAACAAAATAAAAATAAAAGAAACTAGAACAAACATTCAATCCAATAATTTAATTTAAAAGTGGTTTACTTTGATGAATTAATGTCCACTCATAATTTGGCAGCAAAGGAGATGTTTTAATATTGAACAGATGCTATAGTAAATATTCTTCTTTTTTCATTGACCCCGTCATGGTCTACGTAGGAGCGCAATTATGTGACTGTAACGCGATAGTTGTGAGTTCGATTCCCACTTGAAGTAATGACACTTCAGGCCACTCAACCCCAAATGCCAGTGTCAAAGGGTCTTAACATTAGGTTCCCTATATCTACCTTACTATACATGGTACAGCCTGAAGACTAAAAAAAAAAAAACTAAATCACCCCTCAAAGCACGGTGTTGAGGTCCACCATACGACTAAACCTTACAGCTGATGCAAATTTTTATTTATGACAAGAATAATTCCCTAGAAGTTCCCATGAATTAACGTTGACAGGCGACATTCAGGATACAAAAAGCCATCCATCCATTTCAGTGTCATCTCTGATTTTCTTTTTACGCCAACCTCACGATATATTGCCAATATAATACATTTGGAACTATTTACTTTTGTCCACGGAATGTGACGACTAACCTTTTCCTTCCATTATTTGTTCTGTTATTGAATTATGTTCCTCTATATTTACGGCGTACAATACCGCAAGGCTACAAATATACTTGAATAAAAGAACATTTCTCACTTGTACTGTGTTAATGTAGTCTATTGTTATAGTCTTAATTGTAGTGATTTGTTTTTATTTCTCCGGCTATTCGTGTTAGGTTTGTAATTTCATATTTTTGCTAGAATAATCTAGAAGTGAAATCGTTTTTCGTGTATAGTATATAAATTAATCTTTAGATGTGATAGAAATTTTCTATTTTCATTGCCACAATTAGAGAGGAAAGACACTACACTCTCCGTCACGGTTCGTTCTCGGTCCGATCTAATATTTTTATGTGAGAAATATTCTTATATGCGTGATTGAACCGGAACTTGACCAAAACGGTATCATAAATGCTCTCATTATTTCTCATATAAGGATATCTTAACAGACTGAGATCGGGCCAAAAATGAGCCTGTTAACTGGCACTATAATGTGAATATTCCCTTATATGTAGTATCCTGCAAATATCCGGGAAGGCAGGGAGAACCTAGTGTCTAAACACTCCATTGGCCATTTTCCATCCTTCTTTTTAGAGACATTGGAAGTTGAATTCATTATTTTCTACTTTTTTAATTTGATATAAGATTATCATAATATATATATATATATATATATGTTAATCTATAATATCAATGCCCAAAATATTCATATTTTAGTAAATTATTTGAAAATTATAAAAATTCATCTGCTTTAATAAGCTCGCTTGTAGAAGAATAGATTTAACATGGTAGCGACCGTTTCTAACCACCTGCACTCTAATAGCACACCCTCAAACACGTAGCCCGATATTACAAAGGTTTTTCAAGTGGCTAAGCATGGACTCAGGTCAGTCCACGTAACTATAATAAATCCATGCACTTAGATATTGATTTTACAACCTTCAGTTCTAGAGGAATTTTAGAATTTTATCTTATGGAGGTTTAAGTTAAATTTTATTTAATTTAAAAATTTTGTAATAAGTGTTTGTATGGTCTTTCGAATAAAACCGATTGAACCAGTTTAAAGAAAATTTTGGTGTAGTATCTCTGAAAAATTAGGAAAATTAAAAAAATGAAATGTATCAATAGAGTGGAGAGCTGGGAAATGAAACTAGTGGAAATCGAACCCCTAATTATCACATTTCCCATACTCTAAACTGATCTTGATAGTTTACATTGAGGTTAGTGAATATTATTGCAAAATTTTCTTCACCTTAAAGATATATGGGCAAATTTGTGTAAATTTTGATGATGCCTCAAAGATACCCTCAAATGAAATTAAGAATAGACTCTGTCTACGTGACACCGACGTTGGTATAGGATTTTAATTTTACGGTTGTCATATTAAATTAATTAAGTCCTATGTGCGTAGTATCTCATACAAAAGTTTCTTTGGCTTGCGTATTAAAAATTAAAAAGTTAGGCTCTAGCAAGTGTAAATTTCTGAAATGAAATACTTAATATTCTTGTTTCTTCGCTCTAGTGTAGTAGCGAAGCGGAAAATGGGGTATGGAGTGTTTTAACACTAGGTTCCTTCTACCTGTCCTATTGTATGCTGGATTCTGGGCGAAGCTGATTTAAATAACTCTTAACAAAGGCATCACTGGGCAAAGCCCTTGAGATAAATCAAACGAAGTTAAAAATACTAAACAAAAAATCCCCTTTACTTGGAACTGCCGAAGTTTCCGTTAATTGTTTAATTATTTCTTTTTAATTTCTTTAACATAAGCGCTGATGGAAGTACTTTGAATGAACAGATTATAATAATATTTTGTTTTTCAAATATTTACAAAAAGTATCGCTTTTTTAAAAGAAAGTTTATTCGGAATATTTTTTTTGGAGACAAAATTCATAATTTTAAAATTTAAAATTATTAGTTATTCTTTTAAAGTGTATTTGAAATAGATTCTTGCTCCAAATTAAAAAAAAAAGCTTTTAAGCCGTTGGGAATAAAAAAAAACCAAATAAGTAAGCTTAGGGCTTATATATCTAATAAAAATGCAAAGAAAGTAAACGTATCTAAATATATCTAATGCAAACCTACTATTACCTTATCAGAATACTTTGTTTTATCCTTATCTTGACGAATGGCGTTGGTATTACAAGCCGTCGCATCTTTTCCCCGTTGATAACATTTGGTAGAATTGCCCCTTTTGTTTGGGAAACGCAAAAAGCCTTATATAATAAGCTTTAGCTTCAATAGCCTAATAAAAGTTTATTGTAGCCTGTGAAAATATAAAAAGGTGGGTAGAATTGATATAGGAAATGAATATTGCTGTTGTAAATTGAAATTTTACTCCACTTAAAATTATAATACTGGATTACAGTGATTTTTTCTTATTTTCACGCATCCACATTTTTCAGAAAAATATAGAAAATCTTACACCTCTAGTACTTAATTGTATGTGTATTATATTTTTCTCAAAAAGAAAAATAAATACAGATTTATCGTGACCTCTTTTTAGCTTTTCGCTGTACAGAGCAGGTGGCAGAGGGAATATGGGAACCTAGTATTAAGTTCCATTCTCATCCACTCCCTCTCTATTAAGACAGTTCCGTTCCCTACTTTCCGTTGGATTCTGGAAGCATTGCTTTTTGAGTGGCGTGTTGCCTTGTTATCAGAGCGAGGAAGACGGATATTAGAATTAGATATTGCTTTTCATCGAGTGGAAGTCGAACCACCAACCTGTGGAATTTATAGTCGCACTCTTGTGCCCCTGAGTCACGAAGGCCTCAAATATATAGATTTTGCTAAATATGCTATGTATGTAAAATCAAAACGAACTTAAAGTTAAATATCTGTTGGTATTTTCTCTAAATAAATACAAAAATATTTTTTTATTTAAATTTTAATACCTGTATTTTATCCTGAAAAATATAAAACAGTCTATAAATGCCTTTTACTTGCTCCTTTATACATATTTTTCAATCGACAGGTGTTTGAAAAAATTTAAACATCGCATTATTATAAAAATTTTGCTTTACGTAAGCTTTGACTAAAAAATATTACTTACTAGTGTTAAATATTTTAAATATTTCTTTGTTCTATACAATTTTACAAATATATTAAAAACTAATATGATCAGCCATGGCGTAGAGACGCAAGTGCGACTAAACGTGACAGGTTGTGGGTTCAATCCTCACTCCTGAAAATAAAATGGCAACGAGGCAAAGGAATTTGGCACATAGTAACAAACGGAACTATCTTAACACTAGGTTCCCAGGTTCCCATTGCCTACCTAAAAAAAAAATATTAATATGACGAATAGCCCGAATGCGTAGTCATGCATGATTGATTATCTCGTAGACTATTAATCGCGACCTAATTACCGTAATGTTACTTAATTTATCAATTCAGCTAATGTTAGTACAATTTATATATTCGATCTTAATTGTAATTGAAATTCTCTTCGGTTAATTAGTTTTCATTTAATATTATAATAATGCTTGAAATTTGCTGGACGTTTACGGTAAACATATCTTAAATTGAAATTAAAAATATATATATTTGTTTAGCTTCACGCTGTATCCCGCACATATAATAATAGGCAGCGGGAACCTGGGAACCTCGCGTTAAGCTAAAGTGGCAAACATTAGGTTTTCTATGCGAAACGCAATGAAAAATAATATGGATTACTTTAAATAACATTTAGAATTAAACCCATATAACTACTAGCTATGAATGTTGGACTCATTTATTAATTTATCTGATTTGAACCCGAAACCCGTGGGATTTATGAATAATTTAAATTTAATCGACCGAACTATTCAGTCTCGAACATATGTCGCGCTAAGGATTTATTAGGGTTGCTATTTTATTGAAGGTCGCTATTATATACTAGATAGGGAGATGTGTTCGTAAACTAACTAGAATTATAGTTTGTAAATGTTAGTTCTATTGTTGAGGTAAAACTGCCAGTATTTTATAATCGACATATAAATTACTAGTGGGCCCGAACGCGGCTACGCCCGCTTGAACTATACGTATATTTATTAAATATATTTATGAAATTATTTTCAGTTTTCAATAGAGAGACGCATTAAGCAAGCTCATTTCGGGTGACGTTTTCTAACAACAAACTTTGCAAATCGTTGCTTAGCAACGGCGGTTGTTATTAACATGGCGGAATAAATTGCATGTCAAATTAATAAGTATTTTAATATATTGGTATATATCGATAATATTACAAATATGAGAAAAAAAAGTATCCTATGTCCATCCCGAGACCCTCAAGTATCTCTGTATGAGTATTTTATCACAATTAAGTAATGTAAATTAGAGGTTTGGCCCTGATTGCGTAAAAGACAGACAGGCAGACAGACAGACAGACAGACAGAGTTACTTTCGAATTTATAATATAGGTATGCATAGGTATGGATAACTTAGTTTGTTTTTTAGCTTCTGATGTTATTTGATAGGATTTTAGAAAACTGAAGGAATGGTTTAAAATTTTTGGAATTTAATAAAATCAGAAAGTTTGCTAGCTTAAATGAATCGTTTAGTTGAACATTAATATTATTCTAATCAGATCCTAATCTAAGAGTATTTTGCTATCGAGCTGGTCTGGTCAAGGATTCTGATTGTGGAAGACTTAACTCCTAAGATGACTATAAAAAGAGCCCCAGAGTCTGGACTTCTTGACATATTCTGATGATGAGGCCTGGACGAAGATATCTATTAAAAGGTGGTTGATAAAGTCTTGAAAAGCATAAACTTATCGAATTTGGATCCATTACATACGTCTTTAAAAATACTATTATAACAAAGAATTGAAATTATTATTATCTATTCTGTTAAAATATTGTATAAAATATACCTAAATCTTTAATTATTTAAAAACCACTTTCATCTTAATCGCTTCATTACAGCAATACCTGTGATCTTCATCTAGGAATATTTTAAGTTTGAAGATTTGAATATAGAAATATCTGAGGTTAAATTCTCTTTGTACCTTCATCAAAATCTGGTCTGTTAACCAAATTACTACTAGATTGAATTTTGATAAGTAAATTCCATTAACGTTTTATATCTGGAATATTAATTACTACTCATTTACAAAATCTTTCTTAATTATTATTTTTGCTATTAATTAAAATATAACTTAAATATTATTGGAACTAAAGTAGATACTTTATTTGTAAATAAAAAAGGATCAATTTTCCTAATCTATCTATACTAATATAATAAAGCGGAAGAGTTTGTTTGTTTGTTTGTTTGTTTGTTTGTTTGTTTGTTTGTTTGTTTGAACGCTAAGATCTCTGGATCTACTGGCCCGATTTTCATTGTTTTTGTTTTGTATGAAAGCTGCATTCTTCAGAAGTGCTATAGGCTATATAACATTACATTACACATATATACTAATAAATTAAAATACTTTCTAATTTGACATGCAATTTATTCTGCCATGTTAATAACAACCGTCGTCGCTACGCGACCGCGTTCGTTACCGCGTCATTTTGATATTCATCCTTATGAAAATAAATATAATAGTCACTTTTAGCATTTCATCTAGATTGAAATTATATTTCTATAGAAATTATATTCTTATATTTCAAGCAGGCGTAGCCGCGTCCGGGTCCGCTAGTTATTAATATTTTAGCTTCATAGAATATTTTATCTACAGTCATGGAGCCTGCTGCACAGGCGTATAACACGATAGATTGTGGGTTCGATTCCTACTCGAGGAAATGCAACTTAGGTAACTAAATTTATAGTTTAGAAAGGCAAAGACAGTTTCTTCATTAATTATAATCTATTAATCTTAAAATTTCTTTAATTTTCAATGAAAACGAATTCCTTTAATAAAATACACAAACAGAAATGCATCATCGTATAGCATCTCTATATGCCTAATATGTTGCTTCAATTTGAATAGCAGCCCCAATATATACAATTCGGGTATCTTTGCAAATGCCTCTATCCGTATCTAGTACGAGGACGAACCAATTCCAGTTAGTAGGGGATGAATAATTTCTTTAGCTATATCCGTGCCAGCCAGCGACGATCTTCCTACTAGAGCTACTAGAGCTGGTATGGTTATAAATTGTTACTCCAAGTCTACAAATGTACATTTCTATAGTATATGCTATATTGAAAGAGGTGGTGGTGGTGGTGGTGGTGGTGGTGGTGGTGGTGGTGGTGGTGGTGGTGGTGGTGGTGGTGGAGCTAGGGTATTCATATTGTTAGAATTGGCAACGTTACTTTTTTGGTTGAACATTTTTTATCAAGGATAATTGCTTTAATTAGTTCTGCCTATCCCTGGAAATATGTTACAAAGAAGGAAACTGTTGAGAGTTCTTTCAATTGAATATCTCGTCTTATAAATAGAATAATAAAAGTAAACGTATATATTTAAAAATATAATAATGATTTAGTAATTATGCTAAGAGCTAAAAATAATAATTAGATGTTCCTACAAGACCTAGTAGGGTAATTAATTGTGACTCTAGCGAAACTACAAATGTACAATATTTCTATAGTAGGTACATGTTACATTGAATAGGGTGGTAGTAAATAATTTTGATAGATATGGCAACGTTACTGAGATTGAGATTTAAAGGTTTTGAATATTGATTAATGAATGTTTTTTATTGAAATTTTCACCTATTTTTGCCCTATTTTTTAAATGTCTAAATAAGCTTTGTTTATGCCTGGAAGAATATGTTACAAAATCTATGAACTATTATTACCCTTCGTAGCGTCGCGTATATTTAAAGAAAATAATAAAAATAATGACATACTACTATTATATTAAAAATGCACTAAGAACAATAATAGATAGATATTAGGAGTGCCTAATATCTATCTATTATTGAGGCGGAGAATGGTGTGATAACTAGTGAGTTATCACACCATTCTCCGCCTCAATCTAGGCATCTATTTGGTAAAAACAAATCCATGAATCGATGCATTCAAAAGCATACGAGTGCTTGTGACAGTCGAAAATAGAAATTCGATTCGTTTATACTGAATTTGTAGGAACACTAAGTTGAGATAAATAAAGCCGTTATAAACCTTTCGCTTCAAAATTTATCTCTAGCGGGGTAGCCAAAAAGAAAGGAGAGTTAAACACTACTGATTTTTCTACTTCATTAGAATTATCAGTAAGATATTTAATAATAGCTAAATATTTTACATTTTCCGCTATTATTACTAATAAAAAAAAATATTTTAAAAATATTAAAACGATGTCTGTTATTTATAGTTAAAATTTGCAAACTTTCTCAACGATTCAGTCAAACGGAAGAAACCGAAGGCGATAGCTCGTCGAGTCGCCTATAACAGTTTACATATGAATTTAATATCAATAAATTATTTACTTTAATATTAGACTTTCAAGGAAATATTTCAATTCTATCCACTTAATATCGATAAGATTACGGTTAAGGAGTGCTAAGTGTTTCAAAACACTTAACTAAAGTGAGTTGTTTTAGAGATTGAAATTGCTTTATACATATTTATATGTTTATTTTTAGATTCATACTGCATCCTATTAGTATCTTGCAGGAGGATACAAATAGGATACAGAGAACATTCTTATCCTTGGGATTTGGGAAGTATTGCGTATTGAGTGGTGGAACTTAACGCCGCGAATTGCCGAAGAAATGAAATTATTTAATATTTAATTTCCCCGTGTGGGAATTGAACCTACAACCTGTCGCGTTTAGAGTCGAATGCTTGTCCGGCTGCGCCACGGCTAGCCTCAAAAATATTATTTTCTTTTTATATTTAACTCCAATTATAAGAAATTGAAATAAGATAAATTGGTGGACAAGTATTGTTTATATAAGCAAATGGCAATCTAAAAATTAACTGAAACTATAAAAAAAAATCTTAATAAACGTGTATGTTCGTAAGTCAATAACTAACTCCAAAACCATTATATATATGAATGAAATTATATCCAACCAATACCACCATCTAATTAACTCATCGCGGTATGAATTACGTTCGACAAACGCCACTCTAATAAGGCTAATATTACCAATGTGTGAAATATGTATGTACTTAGCTCTCATATAGTGTGAGCCTAATTTAAACTATTATTACTTTAGACTATGAAAAAGCAATTTGTAATAGATTTAAAGTAATATTTGAGTTTTATTCTTGAAATTATTAAAATTCTTAGGCTGAATTGATCGTGTTTATTTAATTCTAGCGACCTGGTCGCGGCTTCGACCGCTTGTACTATATAAATTTTTTAATCATCTGAACTTCTTTCGCGGTCAAATAACATTTCAAAGACAATATTGAGAGCTAAAGTTTCCAATTCAATCCAATAAAGTGCTTATTTTTTAGCAATATTATCGTATGCAATTCTTTATATTGGTATAATTTATTTACTTATGGATGGATTAAAATAAAACTTTGCGAAAATACAATATTGAAAATTGCATTAAAATCGGTTGAGCCGTTTCCGAGAGTAGCGCAAATAAACCGACAAAATATGTAAAAATCACTGTCTTCGGTTCTATTACATTAATAAATGTCCCCATTAATTGTTTTTCTCATATATCTTATGTAAAGATTATACTTTTTTTGAAAATCAAACCTTCAAATTTAAATGAATTGAACGAAATATCAAATCGTTTAAGCGAAGTCAGTAGATCCAACATATATAAGGAAAATTTAATTTCAACTGTCATTTCCTTGTCTCGTACACAGAAAATCTGCGAACAAATATCAAGAACTATTTGAACTGGTTAAATAAACACACGCGACCCAAAATGGTTCAACATGGTGGTACCTACTGGGAACCTAAACCAACTCGAGCTTTCACGTCTCATATTTGTATTTACAATTAAATGTTACAATTTGGAGACATTACATCTTCAACAGATGTAGGATTTCTGTGACAATAGAATTTTCTTTTTTATTGTCAGTAGAAAAATGTAACGTGAAACCGTACATATAAATTCTTTAATATTTATCGATTGTTATCTTTTGTAATAACATTTGTTTTTATTCAAATATGTATTATATAGAAATCAAATATTATAGTGAAATATTGTATATTTTAGCCTTTTAAGAGTATCTAAATAAATGAAAATAAATAAATTGTTTTGTTTGAAATTTGTTTTAAATATATTCAGAATTGTTTTTGCTGGTATTTACAATTTTCGCCTTCAGACAATTCGATATACTTCCTAATGACTGTCGTACTCGGTGCACTTTATCAACCCAATTAGACAAATGAAAATAACACACCCCCAGTAATCAAACCCAGAACCATCACTGAACCAGCACTGCGCCATAATGACCCTCACCCCCCACAGACCTCGAAAATACAAGAATCTATCAATAAAGCAATTATGATAAGTCCGAAATTAATTCTCATATCATATTAGAATGATTTCGGAGAGCTCACAGAGAGATTTCAGAGAGAAGGGTCATTAATACCGTCGGGTCCAAGCGTAAGGGATACAGACCATGAATACAATTACACGCGCTACGAGATGTTGGGATTAAATTGTACGCGTCAATGAAACTTGTATTTCAATATTTGGTAAAATGATTTGTGCGTAAGAGAGTGGAGTTGTGTAATTTATTGTTGAAATCAAGTTAAAATGCTGATTTTTTTTAGTTTTATAATTAAATTTTTAATTTATCTAAATAGACTCGCATAAAGATTTCCGTATCAATTTTAGGATTGTATTCCAATCCAATCCAATTTCCAATTCCAAAAAAAAAATTTGGAAGAGAAGCAGAAGAAGAAGCTTGATTTTTTTGTGCTTCAAGGACACAGAATATATGACACGTCCACGTGATTTCGAGATAAATAATCTTGACAGAAGGAAACCAAAGCCATCTTATGAGAGTTCCGGTTTTTCGTTTTGAGATACGGAATCCTAAAATTGTTCGCCGTACCCCAAAGACAGGGGAAAACTAGCGTTAAGACACTCTGATTTGCACTTTCGGCCGAATTTTGGAGGTATTACGTGTTGGGTGACAGAACTTAACGCTGTGCTTTGGCTCGGTACAATAGCAAGGAAATGAAAATAATAAATATTTCATTTCCACGAGCAGGAATCGAACCCAGAACGTGTGGCGTTTTCTGTCACATACTCGTCCTCCTACGCCACGACTGGCCTCAACAGAAGTCATATGTTTTAAAAAATAATATAACAATGAAAGTACTTAGTTTCAACTGCTAAAACAATTAGATAATTAATTAATTGCAACTAACACTATCCATCAATACAATACAATACAATACAATGTATGAACATATAGCCAGATATTGTATATGGTTATTATATATCAAACTAGTGGACACGAACGCGGCTACGCCCGCGAATGCCCGAACTATACGAATATTTATGAAATTATTTTCAGTTTTCAATAGAGAGATGCATTAAGCAAGCTCATTTTGGGTGACGTTTTCTAACAACAAACTTTGCAAATCGTTGCTTAGCAACGGTCGCATAGCGACGGTTGTTATTAACATGGCGGAATAAATTGCATGTGAAATTAATAAGTATTTTAATATATTGGTATATATCGAAAATGTTACAAATATGAGAAAAAAAGTATCCTATGTTCATCCCGAGACCCTCAAGTATCTCTATATGAGTATTTTATCACAATTAAACTAGCGGTTTGACCCTGATTGCGTAAAAGACAGACAGACAGAGTTACTTTCGAATTTATAATATAGGTATGGATGTACATATAGCCAGATATTGTATATGGCTATTATATATATAGATTAAGCATACACTATCAAATTTGTAATCCCCCACGACCCTATATCCATTATCAATTATGACAAGTAATACGATATTAGATTAGGAATGCGTAGTTCCCGAGTAAATGTGTTAATCTACGACCCTTATAGCGTTGTACATACAGACTAATATAATATAACAAATTATATTAATGCAGTAAATCATAGTGTTTGTCCGTCTGTTTGTACATGGCGAGCCACTTCTCTTGAATGTATTTATTTATTGTAAACAATGTACTGGTGGTTTATGTTTAGCTTAGCTGATGTGATTGGAAGTAAAAAGGTTTATTTATATTCTTTTTTTATTAAAATGGTTGAGCGTTAGAAGATAATATATAACCGATTTTAGTATAAGTAAGTAATTTTAAATACTGCTGTTTTCTTAATTTCCTTGAAATCTTAAATATTTAGTAAAATAAAATATAAAAAAAAACAGCTTCATGCTGTATCTCGTATGTAGCAGGGTAAGCAGAGGGAACCTAGTGTTAAGGCACTCCGTTCCCCACTTTCCGCCGAATTATGGAGTTATTGACTAGCGGAAACGAGACTCAACGCTGCCCTGTCCCTCGATACCAAAACTACCAAAATTTTAAATAAATATTTTATTTCCTCGAATAAGGATCGAACCCACAACCAATCGGGTCTGGTCTCCTATACATTATACTCATACAATTTATCTAGCCAGCTATTATAAAACCGTCCAAAAATTGGCAAATATTTTCCAAAAAGACAAACTGAGGCGAAATTCCCAAAAGCAAACTTCTCGATTAAAAAGTTGTGAAATATACCTGGAGCTGACGTTGCGGGTGGCCGTCCCTGGCAACATCGGCATCCTAATATGTAACTTTACACGTTGGTACCACTATTATACTATATTATATATAGTTCCATGGACTTGTAGCGTTGGCCCATTGTACTACCCTCTTTGTTCTTAAGAAATCAAACATGGCGGCGCATTGTTAGCGTCCCCTGGCGGTTCTTTTGGAGAAACTTTAGTATTTTGGCTGTGAACGCCTTTTGTGTTTTTCGGGCACTTCACAAGTATGAAATTACTGGTAAATTAACTGAGAATTATACGAACGTTTGTTTTTTGGTAAAATTCATATTATTATAAATGTTTTAATATTTTTATAGTAATAAGTATGAAGGACATTTACTCGTATATATTAAGGTCGTAGTGGTGCATAGTATGGGCATAGCGTTTGACTGTAACGCGACGATTGTGGATTCGATTATCAGTCGGGGGAACGAATTATTATTTATTAATATTCTAATTTCTTCGCTCTTGTATCACGATAGGTCGGTCGGTATGGTTCAGTACTTAACTCACTATATCTCCAGAAGTGAGCGGAAAGTGGGAACGGAGTTTTTCAACACTAAGCTCTCTCCCTGCTACATACGGAATACAGCGTGAAGCATAAAAATAAATATTTATAGATAAACAAGTGTAACTTTAACATTAATACAAAAACACAAGAAAGCTCCAAATCTTAGAAGGCGTCACTGTTCTCATTTACGACGGTATACTAATTCACTCTCCATTTGTACGCAATTTTTCGCCCGTTACACCCCATCCCCCCTACAAACCCCTGTTTACCTCCCCCTACCCCCACCCCGCGGAAACGTGATTCGAAAACAAATACGTACATTTCTTGAATACTGTATTTGCTCGAAAACTGAAGCCGATTTGAACGGACCGGACAATGTTATTCTAAAGGAACCTTCTTACAAAATAATGAAGCTACGCCAATTTCGTAATACATATATTAGACTTATTTTTAAACAGTAAATATGTTGTAAATCATTAAAGCCTTAGCAGAAGGCTACTAATTTATTTATTTTGTTGTTTCTTCGCATACTCATATTTTGCAAAAATATTTGTATTTTCATCCCTATTCACTTAACTCATGTAAGGTAAATATGGCTTTTATATGTTATTTTACTCTGCAAACTGATTCTTTTTTCAGCTTACCGCAAGTAGTAGAATAGGCAAAGGGAGCCTAGTGTTAAAACACTCCGCTTCCCACTTTCCACCGAATTCTGAAGGTGGCATGTTGGGGCCACAAGCGCCACGACTGGCCTCAATTGATTCTTTATCTAATAAGAACCTTACATTGATATTTTATTCAATAAAACCCTAGCGAAATACAGAAATTCTAAAACAATAATAAAACCTTATGACAATATTCTCCTAACAAAAGGCTAATGATAGCAGAAGTGACTTTCTTTTATCCATTTACAAATATATTCACATAATCTGTTTCAGGCACGCCATACCAATATCTTATAGTTTCTATTGCCACCCGATCTATGAGTGGGTACCATTAGGTCTTGGAATTTACTGCGGACGACCAGCTATAATGTAATTACAGAATAAGTTATAGGATGCCATTTTCACTATTTTCCTCCAATATATATAGTGCTGGCACAGAGGGACCAAGGGTGACTGTAAGTTCTTATTTCTTCGCTCTAGTGTTGAGATAGCACGGTCTTGAGTTCCTCCACTCAACATGCAAAGCCTTGAGGGTTCGGCAGAAAACGGGGAACAGATGTTAACCCTAGGTTCCCTCTGCTTACACAGCTGTTTGTAATATTCCATTTCATATTTAGTGCAGTAATTATTGGAAACGATGTTTACTTAGAAACATTAAACAGGGGTCAGGTGAATTATGCGTTTACTTTAGCTTATTCTTGTACCAAAAATTATGTTTTGTATATTCTTGCCGTCTTTAGATTTCTTAGAGTCTTTGTGTTTTTTTCTAGTTTTTTTTTATATTTAGGTAAATTTTAAAGTAACGTTACCTTTTTTTCAACGTGCATCTTGAAAAAAAGTTAACATTATAAATTGAAGATCTAAGTCTGTCTTTCTCTCATCAGATAGGTATAATTTGGTGACAACCTCCCATAAACCTATTTACCATTATGGGTGGACTAAACTCACTACAGAACCTTATTTTGAGCAAAAAATTCGCTAGTTTAATAGAAACTTTGGAATTTTCAATACAAACATTCACCCATATGGGATTAAGCCTATAGTCTCGTCTGGTAAGCGCATTAGTTAGGCACGTCCCAACTGCATCACAATGACGATGAAGTTAGATTTAAACTTAACTAAAAAAAAAGGATAGCAAATTGATGGTAACGTGTGCCGCATTTATAGTGAATATTTTTGGTAACGGCTTCAGATATTTTGTTATGAATAAATGATGAGATTTTACATATTTATGTTCGTCGTGGCGCAGCGGCTCTGAGTCCTGGAAACCTGGCGGTTTTAGGTTCGATTTCTACTTTAGAAAATGAAGAAAATCTATTTATTCTTTTGCTCTGCTGTCAAGACAAAGCCCAACGTTGAGTTCACCACTCAACACGCAATGTCTCAAAGAATAAGTGGTTCTTGGGAACGTAATGTCTTAACACTAGGTTCTCCCTCTGCCTTCTCTCCGTCTGCCTTCTCTGCAATATTCAGGATAAATAGAAAATACTATCTATCTACTTTATGGAAATTAATTGATAAAACTGTCTTTCAAGATTTGTTTATTGTAAATCCAATTAGCACTTCTACGCTCCATACATACAATACCCAAAACAATTTTTATTTTAAGTTGAAAAACATGAACGTGATATTTCTTTCTGAAATATTGCAATACGAATATTTCATATGAAATATGTGGATGCGTCTGTAATAAGGGCACACGAGTATTGATATTTGTATCGTTCCTTTTACTATGTAGGGTAATGAGTTCAACTGAAAAGATTGCGCTTTTGAACGATTTAGCTTTTAAGTCTATGTAACCTGAATCGATGTGCAAAATGATTCATTTTTTTTTTAAAAGGAACTTATTGCTTTTGTGTTTATATTTTTTATAGCTCAACGCCAAATCCAGCATACAGCGGGGTAGGCAAAGGGAACCTAGTGTATGGCACTCTCCGTTGTCTCTAGTCACTTGAGTAGCGAAACTTAACGCCGTATTTCGCCTCGACACCAGAGCGTAGAAATGAAAATATTAAATACAATTGATTATTTAATCAAAGGAACAGAAATCCAGGGAGAAATCGAAACCCTTTGGTTTCCGTAGGGCTTGTTCAGTCTCGGACAATTCTGCTCTGTTCCTGCTTTCTGCTGTTGTTAGACAGCTAAGATTATCACCAAGATTCTATGAAATTAAAAGGTTAATGAACATTTAAATAACAATATTTAGATCTATGGCTCCGAAGATCAGCGAAAAAAAACTTCTATGTCAACACAATAAAAACATACAAGAATTTTTTTTGCTGTATTCTCTATGAAATCCGCTTATATAGGGTACTTTTTGTAAATCAATAGGAATGAAAGAAAAAATCCGAAAAATGGAAAATATGAAAGAAAAAAGCTTAATGTAACATCTTAGAAAATTGTCAAGTTGCCAAAAAATAATTAAATTATTTAGAAATGATAGTAGCAAAGTAAACAAAGCCTAAGTAGTTTCCCTCAAGACGTATATATAGCTGAGGGTCACTAAAATAACGAACGATGTTGTGAAACCCAATAAGCGTTGCCGAAGATTTATTGGTTGTAATTCAAAGTGCAAGGGGCATTTGCCAGAGCCGTACACCATGGCGTTGATTGTTGGGATAATTGAAAATGAATTTCTATCTTGGACGTTTATGTCTGTAGATGTTTGTATGGGGAAACAGTTCTTATAGGTTAGTTTACAAGAAATTACACTTGTTAAGGAAGTTTAGATAATATTGAAAATTATTTGGGGAGGTTATTTTTTTTTCTAATTATAATCAAAAACGTCAATTGAAATTGGATTTCCTTATTGCTTGAGGATATTGTGATTAAAATTGAATTATATACAGTCAGCTTGTCTCTTGTAAACTTGATAGAGACCAGATCCACCCAATCAAGATGTCTGGAAGACCAATGTCAAAAATGTCTTATTTTTGTAGGTTGCAGAAATAAAATTCATTGCTAAAATGAAATGAAAAATATAGATAACATTTACTCCATACAATACTCAAAGCCCTAAATACACGTGGCCATCATAAATGTAAATACAAATATAACAAACGAGCTAATCCCAAAGCTTTATACACAGGCAGCTTAAATGGCGGTACAAAGAGCTAATACCGCAGGTTTGCTAGCAATAAACTAACAGTGAATTAAAGTTCACCCAAACTTCCCGATGTGGTACTGTCATAAACTGTCTGCTAAGTTTATTCGCTGACGGTACAGGTAACCGCCATTAAGATTATATCAAAGAGAACAAACATGTTTTGGCCAGCAGGAGTACGGTTAGCAGCGAACGCCTTTGCCTACTTGTGCCAAGCTCTTAAATTAGAGCAACTTTGTAGGTACAATTAATATTTATGATTATAGCTGTTTTTTGGGTCTATGCAGTATCCCGCACATGGCTGGGGGTAGGCAGAGGACAGAAGTCGGAGGGAACCTAGTATTAAAACTGTTCGTTCCACATTTTTTCCAAATCTGGACGCATTGCATTTTTGATTAGGTACAAAAATAAATGAAAATGAAAATTTTAGGGTTCTTAAATTTTACAGTCTACTAAAATTTTTCATCACCAAAAATTTTTGTCATAGATAGGTTGCCTTTAGCGATCGGTTCATCTGGAACTATTTTTAACTTTGCATGATGGTTTGAAATTTTCGTTAAAACTTTACTCATAACGTTTTTATGAAATCCCTCAGATTTTTCCTATTAATATCTTTTTTAAGTCAACTTTCAACTGGAATCTGAAATTTAAATGCAATTAAAAATTCTTATTCATTAATAGTCCACATTTTCATCTGATTGGAACCGCGATAAAGTGTTTTTATTGTGCTTATATATCTTATATATATAATATTTTATTTATCTTGTAAATAAGAAATATTTTTTAATGTTGTAATAAAAAAAACACTTTTTATTATTATTTTTAATTGTTAATAAATATTAACATTAATTGTCTTCTGTATATTGCTATATATAATAAACATTCTCTTTATTTTGTTTCAGGTATGGAGATAAATTCATATATGTGGCTGTGCTGTTTGTGGGTAGTCAAGGCCGTGAATCATTATTAAGTAATTATTTTATTTAATAAATATAGCAATAAATTTCTAAGTGACCTTTCTAAGTGATCTCTTGATAAAACTTCTAATGTTTTTTTTGGTTATTATTAAAATAATTAAAACATAGAGGCAAACAAATTTAAATGAAGTAAGACACATAATTATTAAGTAATCAATGAATGAAAAACTGATTATTGATTTAAGGTCTTATTCTATTAAATCAAAAGCAGAAAATAAATCTAATTATTTTACTCATATAACCATTTTCGCCATTTTCTTTTGAATATTAAGTCTTTTTTTAAATAAAAGATAAGACATACATATATATTATAAAAAATAATATATTTCATCTTATAACATGTGAGCAATGTATGTATCTACTTAAACAATTTGCGAGCACTCGGACAAAGCAAACAGCCGGCGTAGGGTTAACATGTTTGCTGGCGGTCAGGACTGTGAATATCCATCGGTGACTTTCTCATATTATTGGTATTGTTTATTTGTATATATTTAATAGGTATTTAATTTAAGTATTATTTTTATATTTAAAAGATTAGCATTAAATGTTTATTATGTTGTCTTCATACATAAATTTCATATGTGGTTGTTAAGAAATTTTCTTACATAAGAATGTACAAATAATGTTTTTTTTTTTTATCTTTTACACATATCTGTATCTATTCCAACAAAACATGAAAATGATGTATTAGTTTGTTTTTATATGTTATTATTATGTCTTATTCTTCTACCTGGCATTATCACTGTCTACTTGGTCTGCCATTTACTTGCTAAATACATATATTTTTACAAAAATATTACCAAACTAAAAGCACCCGCTAAAAATTAGAGTTTCATTAAAGCTAAATTATACAAAATCTTTAAATAAATTGTGCACTATATGGTTTTATGAAATAGAAGTGAAAATTAAACATTTCATGAAACCATTGAAATGATTTAGATGAAAGTTTGCAGTTATAATATAATACATCAGAAAAACTGAGGAAGATATCTATATAAAATCTATTCTTAAAATCTTCCACATTAATAATATCACTGCTGATACTTTTTTACTCTACAGTAAATCGCAGTTTTTTTGTGTTAAATTATTTATATATAATAAAAGTTATTTTAAACGTGATCCAACATGGTGCCCCTACGAGACCGTGACACTGGCGTCACGCGCGTTCGTCTCAGACACTAATTAACGAGAGCCTGCAATTAGAGAACACTCGACAATGGCTTCAGCTTTAATATTTAGGGGTGTCATCTAATAAGATTTAGGGTGGAATTGTTCGGTTGTATGTACGTAATTAAAATGTGTTATTTCACTTTTCGCTATATGTATAACGTATTTGGCGTTCCATGTTAAAGTAATTAATTGTTTTATTTATTTAGATTTGTAATATTTTTAACGAAATACCTTGAATTTTAATCCTATCCTAATCCTAGCATAACCAATAAACAGAGGAAGCCTACTGTTAATCTTTATATATCTTTGTACTTATTTGGAGCCAAAGTCAATATAAATGCTTTCATGGCTTTCATGAAGCAGTTTGATTACGAAAAATTTCTGATACGACAAAGTACGGCGTTAAGTTTCACTATTCAACATTAATCGTACAGAATTAAGGCGGCAAATAGAGAACAGAGTGTCTCAACACTACTAGTACATTGTATTTTTTGTACGATCTTCAAATCTCATTTAACTCTGTTAATATCTATCTGTCCATGGCTGAGACCGTGGAACTTTCAGCGAGCGCCATTACTTCTAAGGTTTTTTTTTTAGAAGCGCAAGGAAATCGTTTAAGCTAACTCGTTTACTTGTGAAACTTGCCTTGTGGCCGGATTACGAAGATAAAACTTAGTTTGAGCCTTCTATTAAAACTCAGATTTTTTTGTATTACGCTTTTATAATATCCTCCTACTTTTGATGTTCCATTTCGATGGAATTGCATTGTCGTCTTATTATTTCTTTATAATTGTATTGGAGAAGATGTCCTTCTTCTCCATCTAGTAGAGAAAACGTATAGTTAGGTCGTAGAAATTTCCGTCCACGCGTCACCGAACTGTGGAATGGTCTACCGGCGACAGTGTTTCCAGGTCGGTACGATATGGGTACCTTCAAAAAGCGCGTCTATCTCCACCTCAAAGGCTGGCAACGCACCTGTAGCTCCTCTGGTGTTGCACGGGGTCGTGGGCGTCGGTGATCACCATCAGGTGACCCGAACGCTCGTTTGCCTTGTCCTTTCTCTATAAAAAAAAAGTTACGAATCTAATATTTACTGCTATTACTACTGGCATGATTGATTTCTATAAATAAATATTTGCTTATTTCATTGGATTTGATAGCTTAAAATACTATTAATTGTAATGCAAATAGTTAATTTAAATAAATTGAATCTACTTTTTGAAGTTGGCGAAAATTAAACCTGTATCATCGATTTTAATATATATATTAGAATCGTAATTAAATCCCTATGAAACTCTTAAATAAAAACTGTAAATTTTCAAGATATTATAAAATACATAGCTATATAATTTTAATACTTCAAAGTGAAATAAAAAAACTAGCTCTAACAAAATATATTCGTCCATAATAAAATACATTTGGCACGTCCAAAATTGATGTGACGAACGAGTGATGTATGTATTTTGGAAGGGTAATTTGGCTCTTTTTACGGGCGGACGCAGCTGTGCCAATGCATCTATCTATCTATGGGAGAATCAATATTCTATAACAGTTAACTAAATTCATATTCCAATATATTTAAATTGTTGTACAGAATACACTAATAGTAGCTAAAGAAGTAGATACGGAGTTCATTTACTGAATAAAGACTTTAAAACGTCATCATAGGACAATCCTGGTGCTAGGGCAATATGTGTGAATGTAAACACGAGAGGTAGTGGGTTCCACTCGACGATATGAAATATTTATTTTAAAAAAATATAATGATGCTGTTGAAGCAAAGCGCGACGTTGGCTTCCACCACTCAACACGCAATAAATCCAGAATTCATCGGAAATTGGGGAGCGGAATGTTTTAGCACTACGTTCCCTCTGCCTACCCTGCCATATGTGGGTAAAAACAAGTTAGATTGTTTATTTATTATAGAGAATATCACTATTTTATCTATTCGAATGCGAATATGAAACATTTTTTAGTTTTTTTTTTATATTGACATTTAAAATCAAGTACCCAGTAGGTACGTGATGAAGTGGGACATCTCCACCCTCTCATTATTTTACAAAGTTCTCTTGTAATTTTATAAAAAGAAACATTTTATAAATATGGATGAGGCCGTCGTGGCGCAGCGGCACAAGGGTGTGACTGTAACGCGACGGTTGTGGGTTCGATCCCCACTCGAGGAAGTGAAATATTTATTTACGTTTATATTTCCATTTCTTCGTTCTGGTGTCGCGGTCGAGGTAAAGCGCGGCGTTAAGTTCTGCCACTCAACACGCAATGCCTCCACAATTCTGCAGAAAGTGGGGAACGGAGTGTCTTAACACTAGGTTCCCTCTGCCTATCCTGCTGTGTGCGAGATATGGCGTGAAGCTGATTTAGTTTTGATTTGATTTTTACAAAATTTTACATTTTGTATATGCTATTATATAATGCATACCCAAATTATACAAAAACTTAAATATTATGCTAAAATTTATGTAAAATGTAAGCGGGCGAAACCAAATGAAGATGGATGTCTTGGATAATATTACCAACATATTAACCCCAGCTAGTAATATTGTACTATCGATAACGAATCGTCGCCATATTTAATTTATGGCTCAACATGTGCACATAAATGCACATATATTCATAATGTGCTAATATATCACCCAATATTACTGCTTATTATAAATAAATATGAATATTATAAATATAATTATTAAAATATATTTAAAAACTTAGCTATTACTCTAAATCTATTTGAAATAAAGTTACTTTAGTTTTAATATAGGAAAACCATTATTAGTTAACATCGTCAATTAATCTTCTTCATCTAAATTATAAATGTATATAATCGTTTTCCAATACATTAAATGATTCGTTAAGAGTTTATGTACCATATAATGTGGGATCATCAGAACAGTTACCAAGTCTTTTTGAAATATCCACGCATAATTTCCACTTTCAAAAGGGCCCTTTAAATCCGTTCGATATTTG
This sequence comes from Heliconius melpomene melpomene, assembly GCA_000313835.2. NCBI lineage: Eukaryota > Metazoa > Arthropoda > Insecta > Lepidoptera > Nymphalidae > Heliconius > Heliconius melpomene. Next base: position 4,205 of record HE670315.1, on the reverse strand, counting down.
AGGCGGAGGGATTCGCTTTTCGCGCAATTAACCGCCCGGGCCGTCCCTTCGCTTCCGCCTGTACATCCGCAACGATTGCTGATGTTGATTAAAAATATATGAGCGTTAGTGGGGGGGAGTTTTGGTCTTTGGTAGTTTGGTGCACCAAATTATCAAAAACCAAAAATCAATCTCTATAGATTGAATATACTTTTTGTGTTTTTTTTAGCTTCACCCTGTATGCTCTTGAATGACTCAGCAGGGAACTTACAGGGCAGTGTTAAGTTACACAGCGATCTCCGTTTTCCGCCGAATTATGTAGGCATTGCGGAACTAAACGCCTCGCTTAGGTTCGATACCAGAGCGAACAAATTAAAATATTAAATATGTGATTTCTTTAGAGTGAGAATCAAACTCGCGACCTATCGTGTGTGCCCCTGCATCACAAATAACCTCACTTTCTTGTACTGATGTTCTATATCTAAGCAACGAACCCAAAACCACGGCAAGCAATTCGTTTCGCCACAACTGAGCCACAGGGGTGAATTTTAAAGACAATTCTTACAATTTTATAGGAAAAAATACAACCATTAGCAAAAGAAATATTTGAAAAAGTCCATATATATTTTATTTTGTAATTTCAAGTGTTACTCCGGACGGCGTTAATGAGCGTGCTTTTTGCTAGCAGATTGAACCTCTTATAGACAGAGAGAGAGAGAGAGCAATAAAAGTTATATAACGTCATAAAATACTGTACGGCTGTTCATTAAGTTTAATGGCGGACGATGGCTGAAAAACTGCATTCTATAATGGAATCACTTAGAAGTTTAATATCTAAGTTTTATATTTGTTATGTTTTATCGTTAAAATGTTGGGAATATTATAAGAAAATATTATTAACAAACGCGATAGGTCGTGAGTTTGATTCCTACTCGAGGGAAGGAAATAATTAATATTTTCATTTCTTTGCTGAGGTTTCGAGACTATACGCGGCGTTGAATTCCGCCAACCTCAACACACAATACCTCCAAAACTTGGCTTAAAATTTGGGATCAGCTTGTCTTAACACTAGGTTCCTCGAAGTTACATCTGCTTATCCTGCTGTCTGCGGGTTACAAAGTAAAGCTAAGAAATATATATTCATGGAAACTAAGGCACATATGGAGTTGTAACAGTATATTATGAGAATTTATTATAGTAGGTAATAATTAATATAATCTGTGACGGAGTATTTGAATAGTATGAGATTACGCAAGATAATCTTGGGCTTAAATCCTATTCATATTCAACTAATAACAACAGCCTTGTGAAACACCTAAAGATAAATGTCAAGCTTGTATAAATGTGAAAATTTTAACTACGTCAGGGCTATCCTGCAGGTAGGCAACCTAGTGCCAAGGTATTCCGTTCTCTACATTACTCCTAAATTAGTGAAGCTACCTTACTAAAGTGGATATCCAAAAAACAATTCATTGCTGTAAATGGGAGATCGAACTCCCCCATCGTCGCATTTACAACCAGATGCAGTCCCGCTGCACCCTTATGACCCCAATTGCATGAGATGATGATGAGAAAAATAAACAAAATTAGATAAATTTAAATTAAATCCTCACCTCTTCCACGTTGGTGGTCGTTTTGTCGTACAAAAAGGATCTACCGTCAGCCTTTTTATGTGCCTATAAAAAATTTATGACGGCTCCTGTAAGCGACAAATTGAATATGAATTCAGCGAGATGAACTTTTAGGCTAAATTTAATGAAGTGGACGAAAACGTGCTTCCCTAAACATTGTGATAGCTTTCCGAAAAGGTCGTTTTAGATGTTATTTTTCGTTTTCGACGACTTTTGAGTGTTAATTCCGACAGTTTCTTTTAAAAAACTATAATAAAATCGAAATATTAAGAAAGAATATAGCAACTACAATAATTTTTATATTTTTTGTTGGTATATATTATGTATTTAAAATATGAAAATACTTTTTTCTTCTTTTTGTATTTTTACATATTTTTTTGTTATAATATATATTACTTTAAAATTTAAAGGTAACAAACAATCAAAAATAATGAAAAAAAAAAACATAACCCGTTAGTATATACCCTGGTCATAAATATATAAGTAAAAGTATACACCCTGTCAAATGTCTTACATGACATTAGGCTAACTAATTATGATAGCACCAGAGGTCGCCAAACTTTCCAGCGGAACACCCGATAAGTAGCACGAACTAGAAGTTTAATGAATCTTAATATCTGTGAAGAGAATATTTCAAGAAGCTTTCGTAGTTAATGTAGCGTTTAGAGATAAACTGCGTGATTAAGGCAGTACCGCCGCGAGATACGCCTTTATTTATGGTCCTTTAACCCTTCAAAAGTAATGTGCGAAATTTCATATTTTAAACGCAACCTTTAATTTTGTAGGTTTTTTAGGCAAATTATTGTAATAAGATCTTTTAGACATAATAATAAATTTGTTTTAATGATTAAAGCTTTAGAAGCAAATGGCAGCGTTAAGTTCCGCCATTTAACACACAACATAAATACATCTTCTAAAATACATATTATGCCTACAATTACCCATTCCATAGAAATAACACAAAATATGATTCTTTGTTTCCCTAGATTGAACGTTGTATTTGAATCCTATACTCCATTTCGATTTAAATATACCCACTTATCCTAAATAATCTTAAAGTATGATAAGTTCAATATTATCACTTTCTACTACTTATATTATAAATTCGAAAGTAACTCTGTCTGTCTGTCTTTTACGCAATCAGGGCCAAACCGCTAATTTAATTGTGATAAAATACTCATATAGAGATATTTGAGGGTTTCGGGATGAACATAGGATACTTTTTTTTCTCATATTTGTAATATTATCGATATATATCAATATATTAAAATACTTATTAATTTGACATGCAATTTATTCCGCCATATTAATAACAAGTTGCTAAGCAACGATTTACAAGTTTGTTGTTAGAAAAGGTCACCCAAAATGAGGTTAAACAACCTCTATTGAAAACTGATAATAATTTCATAAATATATTTAATAAATATTCGTATAGTTCAAGCGGGCGTACCCGTGTTCGGGTCGACTAGTGTAATAATAAAAACATAATTTATCTTCAGCTAAAATACCTCGTATAATATAATTTATATAAGTACTATATCTAAGTAATTTATCTAGCACAAACAAGTTAAGTTAATATCCTCTCACGTGATTATAAAGAAAATTTTAATGAATCTTAGCAAAAACAGAATTTAAAATGGATGCTTAACATTTCATTACCAAGCTTAAATAAAAATCTTCTGCTAAAAAGTAAATTAGTTTACATTTTCAAAATGCTTTGTGCACGAAAAAGCGACTCTTTTTCTATAGTGATGCATCACTATAGAAAAAACTCCTTCTAAAGTAATATAAAGGCAAAGGCCCGTATTTTCGGTGATACATTCCCATACAGTAGATACGGGGTATCGCTTAAGCATTCAGCCTTGTTTATTTTGACACTTCCTGTAAAGTTTACCTTATAACAATTTAATGAATAAATAAATTAACCTTTAGCTCTTTGTTCAGTGAGTTGTGTTAAAACGTGCTGCCAATAAATATCTGTTTAAGATTTTGTTTGCTTATAGAATATTTTTTGTTAATGCCTACTTTTTTTTAATATGGTATTCGAACTTACAACCATCATATATAACCAGACAAGAGCTAACTACACTATTGATGTCATCAATTCATTACTACAAATATATAACATATTTAAAAGGGCACAAACCTATAACTGTGAATGCGACAAGTTGTGGGTTTGATTCCCAGTCGAGATTCTTTACTCTGGTACCGAGGAGAAGCGCTGCTTTAAGATCTGCCATCAACACACAGTATCACCGAAATTCAGCGGTATATGGAGAAGTGAGTGTCTTAACACTAGATTTTCTCTGCCCACCGTGCTGTCTGCGGGATACAGCGGGAAGCTGAAAAAAAAACGTAAAAAGAAGCTCTTAAAACATTGTCCTACATAATGTTTAAAATCTGAAGGTTCCACGAATAGTACTCATAATTTCACAGCTTTGTTTCATACAATTGGAGTCGCTACCATTTTGCATTGCAAATGAACACTACAAATGTTCCAGATTATAATCACTATAAAATGTAAAACAAAATTAATTATTATAATTGATATAATTTAGAATAAATATAACGTTTCATTATACATTTAGACAAAAT
>HE670312.1:78840-102445 GCA_000313835.2 Heliconius melpomene melpomene | reverse complement strand
TGTCCCAAAACAAATCTCCTAGCAACGTGGTATTACAGAAGAGTATTTTCAATCTAGGACACGGGGGATAGGATAGGGTGGGATATCCGATCCGGATCTGATACACAAAACCCACACAATGCTTACATCGGCTCGATAAATAATACCTGTACGGAGAGCGTTAATGGTTTCTAGTACTCTACGAATTAAAGATTCAAATCAGACGCTCTTCGAAGCTGGTTACGTCAGCGCCTAATTTATTTATGGTTTATCAAAAGGAGGATTACTGAGTTTAACACTACCTTGGAATATTTAACGATTGTTGTAGTAAAACTTAATCTATGATATGAAAAAGAAATAAGAGAAAATGTAGAGAATCATTGTCAATTTTACATTATATTTTGGGATTGCAGTAATAGAAGAGCCTATCGAGGCGCAAGCGAATTACTGTAATGCGATGGTTATGAGTTCAATTCCCACTCAGGGGAATGAAGTAATAGTTATTAATATTTTCGATCTGGCATCAAGGCAGAAGCGAGGCGTTTATTCCGCCAATCAACACGCAATGGCTGAAACGGTTTACCTTAACATTAGGTTCCTGCGATAGCAGTGTAAAATTGAGAAAAATAAAATAAATAACTTATTTTTTAATCACACTAAATATCTAAAAGAAATTTTACCTTATAAAATGATTGAATTTTCCTTTGAAGTAAGTAAATTATGCTCTAATTAGGTTATACGTGAAAGCGCCGATGACTATACCTAGATATAAGATTTATAAAACTAATATAATATGTCATAGGACTTTTCAAAATTTTTAAAATTAAAATTTTGAACCAATTTACCTTTCAAATATCATCATACATTAGAAGAACTATTGTTATTTTAATATTATGAGAAACAGACATACATTGATGTATGTATTTTGAGCCCTCTGACTGCAGTCCTGTCTCTGACAGGATACAGCGTTAAGCTACATATGTATGGTGCATGTATGAACAACTAACTTAAGTACTCTGGTATACATATGGTTTTTACATATCTGCTATTTGCCCTGGACGAGGATTACATCTTTCACTATACAATATACACTTTGTATGGAATTATGTAAGAATATTGGAGTATAGATAGACTTTTTCTCCACACTTCTTATGTAATTAAAGTGACTTCTCTAAATACAAAAGAAGAAGAAAGAAAATCTAGTGACATGTTCGTCCATTAAAATTTATTGATATGTGCTTCAATTGTTTGTGTTTAGTTATAAATGTTTAGTAAATGAAACAAGCAACTTTCATCCATCTTGTATACCTTATATTTAAAAGATATATTTATAAATAGATATAAATAATTAACTGTCTCTAGTAGACAATCCAAATAAACAAAGCTAATAACTCAAAAACAGTAAGCACTTCAAAAAATATACTTAATATAAGCAAGATAAAAAAATAACTATAAAAACTTTTTCAAATAAGAATTTCATAAATCCATTTGTCGTCGTTTTGTCTTTGCTATTGAAGTTTACTAGAGTCCCAGCTGCACTTTTAAACGATTTAGAGTAAATGACAAAAAAATGTTAAACAATGGAGTTCTATGCAGTGAAGGCTGTCTTGCTCCAAATAGATGAAACAATGTCAACGAAAAGAAAACAGCCATCAGGTTAAATATTATAATAATAATGCCAAGATTTTTCTTTTAATAAACATAATGGGAGTGCTAGTTAATATTTATTTACTATTGTATTACTATTCATGGATTCGTGAATTTTATATTGCGATAGAAATTAAATTGTTTGATAGTAACTTCTTAGTCGATATATCAATAATTGAAACACAATTAATAATTGATTAGAAATCCTACCAATGATATTATAAATGTGAAAGTTCCTAGTTTTCGAGGATGGATGTTAGTTCCGCTTTCAGGCAAATAGTACTGAAGGGATTTCGATGAAACTTAATAGTAATATAGATTCATTAAATATCACATAGGCTACAATTTACAAATGTTAAGATTTTGTATATAATAAGAAGTTTGGGAGGACGAAGCCAAGTTTGCATCTCTAGTATTTAAACAATAGATACATATAAAGTATATGAAAAGCATTTGGAAATGTCTAAAAAATATATTGAAATCAAACGTTGTCAAGTTAATATCAGGTTCGTATTTTCCAAATTAAATGTTAATTTCATTCGGAAACTAGCAACTTATCGTAATTTTGTCACGTGGTTATCTTATATAGATACGATTTTTTAAATAAATTACAAATACAACTTATTCAAAGAAAACATTACATCAAAGAAATATAAATAATTTTTAAAATGAACTTTTCAGTTTTAATGTTAAAACGAAAATTGTTTATATAAAATTATAAATAAATCAAGTTCCTGTTTTTGTATATCTCCATTTTAATAAACATGCATTAAAGTTCGAATATTAGTATATATTATTAAGATTTTTATTTATATAATAATATCTATCATCAAGAACGTCCCTCGAGCTGAATTTAGAGATGATGAAGAATATTCCAAAAAATCGTTCATGAAATAAATCCCTAGCACAGTACTACGGTAACTGAGGCGCTACTAACTCGTTCAGGACTTATAAAGGACTTTATAAGAGCAAGCTTTGGCTCTGAGGTAAGATATTAAAACTTTATATTGCGTTGTGCAATACTTCCTTTTTTAATTAATTTATTTTTCTTTGCCTAATGGCACAAGCAAGTGACTGTAAATGTGTAGGGTTAGGCGTAGGTTCGATTTCTATTAGGGGAAATTCATTGTTACTATTTTTAATATTTTCTGCTATGTGCTGGATGCAGCGCTAAAATAAGTAGATTTCCTCTTTCAAAAAAGCGCAAATCCTTACGTACTATTTCAGTTTTTTTTTATTTTATTTTAATAAACAGCTTAAATATCTTAATAAATAATACAATTTTTTTAATGATAGATATGTCAGACAGCACGAGACTGTTATTTTTTTTCCAAATTTCCAGAAACATAAATAAAATTTTCGCACCGATCCGCAAAGCGGGCAGTAAACATGAATATGCGAACAACTGAAATTAATATTCAACTTTCACATTCGCAGAAGGTTTTTATTGAAGCGAATGTAAAATTTATTTGAATAATTTTATCATGTGAGACTTTATGCTGGCATTATTAAAACCTTCGTGGCTTTATATCATCGGCCGCGACGTCAGATATCTGACGTTTTGTAAAATGTGACATATAAATATATATATTACGTACAAGTGGACCCGAACGCGACTACGCCCGCTTAAACTATACGAATATTTATGAAATTATTTTCAGTTTTCAATAGAGAGATGCGTTAAGCAAGCTCATTTTGGGTGACGTTTTCTAACAATAAACATTGCAAATCGTTGCTTAGCAACGGTCTCCTAGCGACGGTTGTTATTAACATGGCGGAATTAACTGCATGTCAAATTAATAAGTATTTTAATATATTGGTATATATCGAAAATATTACAAATATGAGAAAAAAAAGTATCCTATGTTCATCCCGAGACCCTCAAGTATCTCTAAATGAGTATTTTATCACAATTAAGTTAGCGGTTTGCCCCTGATTGCGTAAAAGACAGACAGACAGACAGACAGACAGAGTTACTTTCGAATTTATAATATAGGTATGGAGATATGGATTTATAAGAGAAGAAGAAGAAGAGAGAGATCTTCGTGGTGTAGGGACACAAACGTGGGATTGTAACGCGACGGTTGGAGGTTCCATTCCCACTCGGAGGAATTTTATTATTATTTATAATTATTTATTAATATTATCATATCTTTGCTCTAGTACCAAGGTAAATAGCGCGGGGTTGAGTTCCACCACTAAACACGTAATGCCTCGAATTCATCTGGAAGTAGGGAACGCAGTGTCGTAGCACTAGGTTGCGAAAAACAGCGCAACAATAAAGACAAAAAAATATATAGTCTTTGAGCATAATTTTGATTTATTACTAGATAAACAATTCTTGGTTATTTAAATAATTAAAGCTGCCTGTCAAAACTGATAATATCCAATGAATATGTTAATTTTAATTAATGTTACAATAATAATATATACTCGTATTTTTGGTAGTTAAAAGTTAAAAGATACCACCCATTAGTTTTATTCTGTTATCAAATATTTACTTTTTTTACGTTTTTTGTTCTATGTATAGCTTCGCGTCTACATTGTACGTAATCTGGCTCATCAAAGTTTGTACTAGTTTGTAGTTCAGATAAGTAATTTGTTTGGAATGAACCAGATCTTCAGCTCTAGTAACACTTTTGTCTAAATGCGAGGGTTTTTTATGATACCGACTTTGGAGAAAATTATGTTTTGTTATTTTTTTAATTAATTACAAAGTACGTTTGTCTTTATTTTGAAATGTTATAATATGATAAAAAAAATATTTCGCTTTTATAAATTCGTTTATATTTTTGGATTATTATTTAACAGTTGTTAAGATTAAATTAAATTGTCTAGTAAGAATTATTATTAATTAGTCATAAATATTGCTTATTTCCAACTTGGAATACATTTAACATACATGATAAAAAATTTTAGCAGCCATGGTTATACATATTCTTGAATTTTCTAATTAAACCAGAAAATAGTGCAAAAACTTCTAGAAATTTCAGCACAATTTTAGTAAAACAACATTATGCTTTTCGAAAACCATTAATATTTTTAATACAATCTTTCTAAAAAAATTAGTTTTTCATTTTTAAAATTCACTTTTTATATTCATGCTTTATTCGTTGACATAATAATAATTATAATATATTATTATTATAGATAACCCTAGCAACCGTCAAACAAACATGTCATGAAAAATTTTCACTGTTGATATAAATTAATAAATAATTTAGAAAAAGTACAAAACTATAAGAAAATGGGATACTAAAATATGATCTGGATTACTAGAATTAAAACAAATATTACAAAGGCCTTACTCCTCTTTCCTTGGGCAAAGAGAACTGGCGTCGGCCTGTAGTACTTACTACTTCTGATCGCATGGCTGTATGGAAGAGCAAGGAGCTGCATGGTAGATTCCATAGAGCCCTAGTGGGCCAGGACGTGGATACTGCTTCATCATTATCTTGGTTACAGTTCGGGGATCTTTTCGGAGAAACTGAAGGTTTTGTCTGTGCAATTATGGACGAAGTTATCAAGACACGGAACTACCAGAGACATATTATGAAAGATGGCACTATCGACATCTGCCGGGCGTGTCATCGACCTGGGGAGTCCCTCAGACATATTGTCTCTGGTTGTACTCATCTTGCTAATGGTGAGTATTTGCATAGACACAACCAAGTAGCCAAGATAATACACCAGCAACTTGCTCTTCAATATGGCCTTGTAGAATTGGAGGTGCCTTACTACAGGTACAATCCCATGTCTGTTCTTGAAAATAGCTGTGCTTTGCTCTACTGGGATCGGTCTATTATTACTGACAGGTATATTGTTGCCAATAGACCTGATATAGTACTAGTAGACCGAGTGGCGCGCCGCGCAGTGATTGTTGACGTTACTATCCCACATGATGGCAATCTCGTGAAGGCCGAAAAAGAAAAACAATCTAAATATTTGGACCTAGCCCATGAGATTACCGCCATGTGGGATGTCAATGCGACTATCATTGTGCCGATAGTGGTTTCAGTTAACGGTTTAATAGCGAAAAGCCTCGACCAACACCTTAAGAGGCTATCGCTTAGCTGTTGGATCAAGAACCGGATACAGAAGGCAGTGTTACTTGAGACGGCACGTATTGTGCGGCGGTTCCTCTCTCTGGAGCCCTAGCCACCGATGGCTTGGACCCTTGTCCCGCCCTCGGAAGAGTGGTTTTTTTTTTTTTTATAATAATTTATATTTAAAAATGTAAATTTGATTAACAAATTTAATAAAAGTATATTCTAGTAACACATATAGTTAGCCGTAACCGCTAATGGTAGTGTGGGCTACTGTATAGTGGCGATGTTACTAAGACGAGACCTTATATTCAACTCTTTTATTATATATTTAATTTGGTTATTTATACGCTACAAAACAATAGTGGAACATTATTTCACAATTGCATTTGTAGCGAATAAATTCAGGGCGCTGATTTAGCGTGTTTATAAAGAATATGATAATACTAGTGCAATACCCCTACAGTAGAAACGAGTAATTTGGCCAAATGTTTATGTTCGTAATCTGGACATCCACTAAGAAGGGATTTTGAAAAATTTTAATCCTAAAGGGATGAAATAAAGTTTGTATGGAAAAAGATTTAAATCGGCACCGATTTTTATGAAATTTGAAAATCAGACTCTTTAAAATATTTAATTGAACACGTGTTTCATGGTTTATTAGAATTCACCCTTAAGGGTGCAAATAAGCAACCGAAGCTGCGTGCGTACGCTAGGGAATAATAACATTTATAAAACGATGAAGTACCTAATAATTATTACCTATAAAACTTTAAAATTTATGTATATAAATTATCAGCGTATGCTGATATGATAAAATGTCATAGTTATATATTAAGTTTTAACTAATAAATAAAAATATTACAATACACAGAAAAATGATCGGAATATCACACCAATCAAAAACCTCACTTGAATGAAACATTCGATGAAGATAGGGGATCTTAGCAACATTTGCTATCATTTTACTATTAATTTCTTAAGCTGGGAGGTTTTGCCTCGGCGCCAAAGCGGAGAAATTAAATTATTAATAAATAATAATTCATTCCCTCGAGTGGTGATCTTGGTCCTCCTCGCCACGACGGGCTTAATATTGCTGTGAAATAAAAACATCAAGAGTAAAATGAAAATATGTTTTATTACAGTCCTGGGTGCTTAACAATAATTTATACTTAGCAATAGTCAAACTAAGTTGGAGTAAGGTGTTTAAAATATTGGTTATTGTGTAATACATTACTTGGTGACCATTTACTTACTTATCCGTTTTGGGCAACAAAAATAATATTTATACAATATGTGTAATTGTATTGTTTGTTTCCACGTTCACTACACACTCCGCGTTCAGCGTTCGACATTGGTGCACGTACATTATGATATTCACTGATCTAGTGATGTATGGATACGCCATCGATAAAAAACTTATTGACCAATTATCGATATTATGGATCGGTTTTTAGTAAAATCTCCCTCTATTGAGAGTTTAAGCTCTAAAAGATCGGCGAACTGCAAAACGCATAGCGGTACTTCGTGATCCGAGCAAGTTCGCAATGTACTCCCGTTAGATGGAGACCCAGGAAGTCAAGATAATGAAACTACCAATTTGTTCAAGGAAGCTTCAACTACAATCAAGAAAAGTAGTCATATACCTCCCATCATTCTAGATATTAAACAGGATTGGACCCACATGTATAGGCGGCTGTTGTCATCCTCGAATCACTTGCTCATAGGTGAGCAATTTGGCTTTCGTGCTCTGGACTCTACTGCTCAACAATTGGTTCGAGTGTCTGAACATATAGCTCATCATCTACACCTCCGTGAATCTATTGGGATGTTCCTATTGGACATTGGAAAAGCCTTTGACACTGTCTGGCATGAGGACCTACTGCATAAACTCAAATCAGCTAAGATTCCACTTTTCTTGATTGAATCTTACCTTAGCAACCGTAAATTTCGGGTCCACATTCAAAATACGAAATCCTCATGGCAGACAGTGCCAGCTTGCTTGCCTCAGGGGCCTTGCTTGCCATACTTGGCCCTTATCTCTTTTTGATTTACCTAAATAGAATAGAATATACCTATCCAGGTTCGTACTCACCTGGCTTGTTTTGCCGACGATACTGCCTATACACCTCCGCTTCGGATTTGGATCTTATTATAAGTCGCTTACAATTGTCCCTGGATATGTTGCATGCATACTTCACAAACTGGAAACTGAAGCTTAACGAAACTAAAACAGAAGCGATACTATTCAGACGCCAATGGCCGTGTCCCCAGAGGAAACTGCAAATTTTAAACCATAAAATACCATGGTCTAGTCATGTACGTTACCTGGATAGGAAACTCAAATGGACTAAACAAATAGCCCATCTTAGAACCAAAGGGATACAGTCGCTTGGCTTACTTAGCTTACTTAGTACTAAATAGAAGGAGTAACCTCAGTCCGCGTATAAAATTACGTATTTATACTAGTTTAGTACGCCCACGCGTTACGTATGCTTGTCCTGTATGGAGTAGCACTTGTCTCACTAACCTAAATTTTCTCCAAACCATCCAAAATAAAGCATTAGTCAGCTATTTTCTTACTATAGATTCCAAACTCCAGTGGAATCTGGAAGCACTTGCGGATAAACTCAGCTCTGCCGCATTCGCAATTAAAAAAGTAAGACAAATGACGGACGTTGAAACTGCCCGACTAGTCTACTTTAGCTATTTCCATAGTATTTTATCTTATGGAATGCTGCTATGGGGCAGTGCTTCAGATATCAATTCAATATTTATTCTCCAAAAAAGAGCCGTGAGATATATTTATAATTTAAGAGCTCGAGATTCTCTGCGAGATGTTTTCAAAGATGCAGGTATTATTACAGTTGCTTCCCAATTTGTATATTATAACATACTCTTTGTCCGACAAAATATACATTGTCATAGAAAAAATAGCGACAGTCATAAGATAGGAACGAGAAATAAAGATAAGATTGTTACTCCAAGTTTTCGCCTCCCAAAAGTTAATAAATCTTTAATGGGGCTAAGTATACGTGTATATAATAAAATTCCGCAGTGTATTCTTAATTTGCCACTACCAAAATTTAAAATATCTGTTAAAAAAATTCTAACAAGTAAAGCTTATTACACTGTTCAAGAATATTTAGAGGATAAAGATGTATGGAATTAATGTCTATTGAATGTCAGGCAGGATAGCTGCCAGCTAATGTAATAGTAAAATATACCATTGACTTTGAAAAGAGCAACTGTTGAGTTTCTTGCCGGCTCTTCTCAGCTGAACTGCCTTCCGAACCGGTGGTAGCTTTTTGTTGACATGTACTTTTGACGACTCAAAAGTGCTTTTATAGTTTATTTGAATAAAGAATATTTTAAATTTGAATTTGAATTAAAAATAGCTTATAATACGCCACTTAAAACTAATTTAATTAAATTACATAGAAAACTTAATTATCCTACATTACGTGAATTCATATTTAAATTAACTCATAAATTTTACGAATTATCTCGTACACATATAAATAATTTAATTTCGACGCGGGAGGTCTACTCGCGGCTTCGTTACTGGTCGTAGCTAAGCCTAACTTTGTTAACAAGCTTTTATTTATTAATTACCTTCATTGTCAGTTTTAGAACGATATTTCACCCAAAATATCGAATGGAATACATAACATACAACTCGTTTGAATCTTAACTACGTTGTTTAATAAGTTGTTTAACCTACAGTTTGTAAACTTTTGGAGGCGCCTTATCACCCTGATAAAGTACCTATTCTTTTAAATTATGTTAAGAACATATACCTTACCTTAAGTTATGTTTGTTATCTTACTTATTTATTATTAAAGAATTTTAAAAACAAAAACAATACAATATGTGTAATTGTAATGTTTGTTTATTTATTTTGCATCTTAATATGATATCCTTTAGGACTCCTTTAAAGTTACAACATTCGGTCGGATACAGATAGCTACCACATATTCGTTTCATATCTCCAATGTAAATATACTAAACTTTTTTATAATATTATATTTTTTCTGGGACAATTACCAATCGCAACGAAGGGTAAATTACCGGACTTTCACTTCAAATGGCATTCTTATAGTTATAACTGTATGTCATATTAAAGAGTTTAAGTAATCGATTTGATTTGTCACTCGATTGCTTAGACAAATTAATATTAATTATTGATTTTTATTTGGAACGATAATTATTCAGTACCTATTTCAAGATGTTTCATATACCAATATTTTTACTTGCGGACAAGTACAGTACAGTAACATAAGGTGGATAGAAGCAGTGCCGGAAGCATTGTTTAAATATAAAAAAATGATGTATACTGATGAAATATTGGTTTTATATTTATCATGCATTAAAATATATTTTTATACTAATTATTTATTAAAAAATACAAAAATATGTGTAGTTTCTATTAAGACACACTGTGGGGTCAATAGAAACGCGGTGGGGGAGAGGGTTTGAATAGAAAAATAGAAAATAAATAGAAAATGTAAAGCTAATGTTCTGATGCCACATTATGCGTGTGAATATTATGATTTGTGAAATAAAATACGTGCTTGACTCGTTCTAATCAAATTCTATAAATATAATTGTATTAATAGTTTTTAATCAGCCTTAATCAACAGAATTTGGAATATATGGAGGAATTCCCATACGGGAGCTGGCTATTCCGACAGTGCTTGCCTATTTTGTGTAATGATAATGAAAAAATCCAATATATTTAGGGCAGGCAGAGTTAGTCTAATGTTAAGGCACTCCGCTCCCTACTTTCCTTCGAATTCTGGAGACATTTTTTAAATTTATATTTAAAGAACAAGAGAACATTACAATATTTAAATGTTTATTTAAATCAATTATACTTTCCAATGAACGAAACTTATTCCTAATAGATGTACCGTACCATAGACCGTAGCGTTTGGCGCTCCGTTCTCTCTGACTACCCTACTAGGGATACGGCGTGAAGGTTAGTTTAGTTAAATTATTTTATACCATTAATAATAACATTTATAATATAGAAAATAATTTTTCTTGTACAACAATTATAGCAGTTCAAGAGAAGACATACAAACATATTTTGTTTTATTTTTTTCTGACTTAACATCAATACAAAAAAAAAATGAAAATCGATAACTCGATAGCGTTCAGTCCGTAACTCGGTACATCGCTGCAAAATCTAATTGATATTGTCAATGTTGGGCGCGCTCTGAAGACTGTCACCTGTCAGATTTCGTTCATTTCGATTGATGTAGTTAATACACCTTGGGAAACCTTGTGTTTTTTATTTTTCATTGGTTGTCAATTGTATTTTATATAAATCTTTGTTTCACATTTATTACTATTATTTTCTTATGTAATACGTATTATAAATAGTAGTTCAGGTAAGTTGTTAATGTTATAATGTTTATGTTATTATATTATTTTTTTTCTCTTGTGTCATACTCGGCAGGAGAAATGGATAATAAGCCGGAACCGGGTTTATACACTCAATTCTCATCTTTTTGCTCCTAGTTTTGCTTCAAGGAAACGTCATAATAATAACCAAAATGGGACTATAAATTGGATTTGTACCCATTCTGGAGTCCTAAACTTTTAAAGGACAAGTGTTACCCAAAAAGATTTTTTATTATTTAATTAAGCTTTGATTATCTCTACAGTAAGTAAGTGTTTATATTATGATGATGGTTATTTGTTGTTTACTGTAAAGCCCCTCTAGTCTAAAAAGCCTCCTCCATCTTTCTCCATGTTGATTTATTCTGAGCTTTGGTAATCCAATTGGTACCAGCTATTTTAATGATTTTGTCAACCTATCATATCCATTGATGTCCCCTTTTGTCTTTTCCCTGAGGGGCCAAGCCACTTTATTGTTTGCAGTGTCCATCTGTTGTCCTGGTATCTAGCTAGGTGGCCGGCCCACCTCCATTTTAGTGTCATGGCATGTTGCAGAGTATCCTTAAACTTAGTGTTGTTGCATTTGTCTATGTTTCGTGTTCTATCTATACTTAGTTTCAGGATACTTCTTTCCATTGTACGCTGGCAATATAGTATGTTGTTCTTAATCTTGTTGGAGAATATCCATGTCCAACCAGCCTATGCTGGTAACCTATGTTAAGGATGGTAGGATACATGAATCCATAACAATTTTTTTCAGTTTTAGACTGTAATTTCCTTTCAGAATTTCCCTTTGTGCCCAATATTTTTTCCATGATATGTTTATTCTTCTGTTAACTTCTTGAATTGAATTGAATTCTGGATATATCGGGTTTCGAGCGTGCCAGTTGAGCACAATTCATTTCGCCAATGTCACATTGTATGGAAAACACACGAAGGAAATTGACCAGTAATAAAAAAGATAAATATACACAATTATAGAATACATGTAAAAAAAAAAGATTCAATGTAAGTACAGCCTTCACCTAAAAGAAACAAACACAAATTTACAATATATACACAACACATTAGATTAGTAATAATTAATATTTTACATGGGTGTTAATTTAAAGTTTTATTTTGTTAAGTTTAATGTATTTACATAAAAATTTACATAAAGGACTAAACACAAACATTAACAAACAATGAACATTTAAAGGACGAGGGACTTTATGAAGAAGGACATCATATGAAGGACGAGTTAACTTAGGACAAGAGAAAAGGATGTGGGAAGGGGAGCGGTGTCCAGGCCACATTCACACAATGAGTGGTCCCTGACCCTGATCTTAGCTAGATGTACAGGAGTAGAAGCATGCCCATGACGCGAGTGACAGATTGTTGTAATAATCCTTCGTTCAATAAGCCTATGAGAATAAAACCAAGGTTGCCCAGGAATATCAGGTTGAATAAAGGTGTAATACTTACCTTTATGGGATTTTGACTCACTCCAGAAATTATTCCAGGACTGTTAACTTCTTTCTCATTTCTGATTTTGTCAAATGACAAACATATTCAGTGACATTTCTATCTTGTTGCCATCTATATTAATGGGAGTTAGGATGCTATTGGTTATTATCTTAGTTTCTCGGGCATTTATTTCGAGTCCTGCTATTTTACTTTCTCTGACAAGATTCTGAAGCATTGTTTCTAATTCTGTCGGTGTTTCACTAAAGAGCTCTATATCGTCAGCAAATCTTAAATGTATTAGATGTCTATTAAGTATCCAGATCCCTTTATGTTTCCAGTTCATGTTTTGAAATATATCTTGAAGAACTGCTATAAATAACTAAGGTGAAAACAAGTCTCCTTGCTTTACACCTCTTTCTATGGGAAACTGTTCTCCTTTGTATTCAACTTACACTTATGGTATATATTTGTTTTATTATATTTGTATATTTTTCTTCTATGTCGTTATTTTTCAGTGAATTCCATGTGGAGGAATTTGTAATGATATCGAACGCTTTTGAATAGTCTTATCTAGGCTATCTTTCATACAATTAGTATATTAATTCCATAGATACATAGATAAATAATTTTTAAAATTAATATAAAAAACCATCAAACCTATCATGTAAAAGAATCTTTTTTTGACATGTTTACCTTTTATCTCACGCCTTCGTGAATCGAGTACAGGGAGCTTCCAAACGCGTTTTCAATAGTTAGGTTGGTAGCAGTTTGTCAGAATGACATCTATTCGTTATTTATGATTCTTAGTTTTTTGTTTCTACCCCGTAGTAATGTCGCCAATTTTTACGAATTGATTCGAATTTTCTTTTTGGAAATATTTTATTTTTCGGTCCGCCATATTAAAAATTTAAAACATCTTGGCTTCCTACTACCTACTGTTCAAAGTCAAGATGTTTTAAATGTTCCCAACTACACTCCGGTGAAGCTCTTGCGGTTTAGTCTCTTGTTGTTGTCTGTCTGTCAAAAGTCTTTATCTCAGTAACTCTTGGAGATATTAAGTTGAAATTCAAACCATATACTCAGGTCTACAGTCACTTAATTTCCTGAAAAATAGTATTTCTAGATTTATATTTAAAAAAATTAACCCAGTATTATGGAATTTGGCAGCTAGCATCGACAGGTAATACTTGTTCAGAAAAAATCTTAAGACTACTAACTAAAAAATATTAAAGTCACTAGTTCAAGTTACGTATCAGATGAAAGGGCTTTGTGCGCACATATATATTTTAATCATTCTTATGACGCACTAATTGTACGGAACCCTTAGTGGGCGAGCCTGACTCGCGCTTGTCTGGTTTTTTCTTTTATTATTGCTTTAATTACAATCATATAAAATATTGTTAAAATCCAAAGTGGCCTCCACAACAAAATGGCAGACTACATATTTTTTAAATAATTTTCAATATGGATATCGAATGAAAGGAGTTGGCTAGAAGAATACATTACACTATGAAATAAATCCAAGATGGCCGCCGCAATAGTGGCAGTTATATAAAAGAATTCTTAAGGCAAAAGTTTAAAGAAATTAATATATTGACAGTTGCATTTCAATATGTTTGAAAATGTTATGTATGTTAAAAGAAACATTAATAATTTTACCAAAATTGGTGACGTTCATAATTTTAATACCAGGACTAGGCATAACCTTAGTGCTCCTGTAACTACATCGAATCCGTAATTCTTTTATGGGGGGTATACGCTTTTACAATAGGATCCCAGAAAACGTCAGAGAATTTTCTATATCACGATTTTAAAAATTGTGTAAAGACGTTTTGTGTATTATTACCAAATTAATGATTTTATAAATGATAACATGCCTTGGGAATAAAATGCTCTGTCCAGTTTGTTACAAAGGTATCATTGTCACAAATAATTAAATATATATTGTATAAAATTGATTTAAAAAAAATATCCCGCTGAGTTTCTTGCGCCAGTTCTTCTCAGGTCTGAGGCATTAACTTTTATTGATAATTTTGTTAGTGTGGCTTGGAAGAAGGCCCTAGTTTAGTTTTTAATCCTTTTATAAATATGTTGGTGAAGTTTATTGTAGCTAATAACATTAAGTTATAGTTGTTAAAATATCATTGCATACTTGTTCTCAATGTGTTTGTTTGTTTCAGTATTTGAACCAGTCCATCCACTACCATCATTATCTATATCAGTTCATAGTATTCTACAAAATTTACTGCTTCATATATTTGTGTTGTTTCTACTATATATATGACATTGATATTTGCGCTAATTAACTGTATGCTCAATTGTAAAAAGAGGATAATATGAAAACTGCGGTGACAGTACTACACGAGATGATGGTAAAAAAAATAGGTCATCCTCCAGAGTACGAGTGCATATCACAGGTATTAAGTGATAAAAAATAATTATTTTTAAATTTATATAAACATATACAGGGGGAATCGTCTGTGCTCTTAATAAATGTATATTTATTATTACCCGGACCCTTTAAGTGGGCCTTTACTCCTACCAGACGTCCTAAAGGTTGTTTAAGATTGGGGAAAAAGACGTCAAACTATCAAGCTTTAATTTTTAATATATTATTTACGGATTATTTTAGGACCCCTCATAACCACCTAGACCAATCCGATGGGTCAATCATCTCACTATCCCTCAGAAAATCTGACGCACCCGATCATTTTTTTATTTATTTATTTAATTTTAACCCTTTCATAACCCTCTCATCTTCATCATGGAAACAATTAGATTAATATAATTACATTTTTAAGAATACGCAGGACATGGATGATGGACATGGACCATGGACATATCCATGCAACAGTTTTTCTTACACTTTTGAAAATTAATCAATCAATCAAATAATATGATAAGATATACATATATTATATGACATTTTTATTCTTTTTATCATCTAAGCTTCGCAACCCAATAGGTCTCTATGACGCTCGAGTAAATCCCGATTTAGCATAGTGGGCTCTCCTTTTATAACGGTACTTCATCCCATCTATCTGTGTTCTACTTTTACTTCTCTTTATTTGAAGAAAAAAAAAAGTTTCTTCATGATACCCACGTGCATTCCCTGTTCTTGGATATAAAAGCTCACTTGACTGTCTGTTATAGGTTTCAAATATAAAGATAGCAGTGATTATAGATTTATGTTTTATTTTCACTCAACAGTCGGGGCCACAACACCAGGCCACATTTGAGTACAGATGTGTCTGTCAAGACGTGTCTGTGACCGGACAGGCAGGTTCCAAAAAAGAAGCAAAACAGGAAGCTGCAAAAAGAATGTTATTGCAGTTGAGTTCAAGAGGCTTGTCCGTACCACCACCGTTCGCTGCTCCGTCAGAGAGACCAGTGTCGCCGCCGTCGCCGTCCAACAATCCTGCTTTGGTATTTATTTACAACTACAATAATAGACTGGGATCCGACCGTTGAATCCTGCATAAACGAGTTTTCTTAATTAAACCTATATTAATGAATAATACATGATTAACATGATAAACAAGTCCATTAAAGCTGGAGGGGTCCCAAGGTTCAGCGCTATAGTCCACACTGATTATTCTGCATATTAATGGCATTTCCCTCTGTACTAATAGTAGTCTTGGGGTCGACATATCGAATTAAGTCCAGTTTAATTGTCATTTAGAGAGCAAAGCCAAGTTGGCTTCAAAAAAACTCGGGGAACTGAACAGATCAGAACATCGGCTTACTACTACACGTGCGAACAATGGAATGACCTTCCTGTTGAGGTGTTTCCTGAGGGTTATGATTTGGGAGCTTTCAATCGTCGTTTTTTAGGCACTTTCCGCTTACCATCAGGTGGTTCTTCGGCTCGTCCTTTGTGCAATAAATAAATGGTTAAATTATATTAAAAATTGGTCACAATTTGCGTAAAAAATGTATATTTAAAATCGTGATTTCTTACATATTGCTGATCTATCGGCAAGATTTTTAAAATATAATTATCGGTGTTAACGACGCGATGATTATAATCCGACAAACGTGTTATTGCATATGAGAAGCACGCGCGGCACATTGCCCGCTCACGCCGCACCGATTACTACTACTGTACTACGGTACAATCGAGCGCAACGCTGTCAGTTCATTACTATGAAATATGAATATAATAATATCATACAAAATGGCGTAGTAGAGCATATTTATCTAGTAATATTATAATAATTAGTGTGTTAGCTTAAGCAATATGCAAAATGAAGTTATGGATAAGCAAGTTGAATAATGAAATAAAAAACTGAATTGAAATTATTATAGTGGGGCCACATACAAATCTTCTTCAATCCAAATTCTATAAAAAAGTAAAATTTAAAAAGTAATTTTAATAAGGTATTTATTTATATCTTTTTATTTTAACACTTTATTACACCATAATAAAATAAAATTAATTAACTAAAACACAAAACGAAAAACAAACATAAATTAACTTCAACAAAAAAAACAGAAAACAAAGAAACAAATGAAAAACGGTGTAAAGGCGGCCTAAGTAATTATAAGGTATTACATAAAAGAATAAATATATTAATACAAGCAAAAAAAATTGTAAAAAAAATATTTTTAGCATAAAATTAAAAGGAGTGGCATTTTTGTTTACAATTAATTATATTCTTGTTTGAACAATATAGTGTGAGCTCGATTGTACCTATAAACTAGGGGTACACCACCCAAGTTAAGGTAAAAGGTAAAAGCGTGCAGAGAACTGTATGGCATTACGGTGGATAAAAAAAATGATATGTCGTTAGCGTTTTCCCCTCAAGATTCAGGCACATCTGTCAATCAATAAAATCGATCCAATATCTACTTATCCACGTCCAATATCTACAATCGAAAGACATGGCATGAGACCGCACCCACCTAGTGGTAAGTAGCAAGTGTCGTGCCCCACAATTTTATTTTAGTAATCATAATTTCCATTAAATTATTTTTTAGTTTTTATTACATTTATCTGCAATATAAAATCGTTTAACTTAAAATTTGTTTTTACTTTTTTATTGTACCTTAAAATTGATTGAAATAATTTACCCAATATTAAATTTTTTTTTTACATAATCTTTAAGAAGTTTAAATATTGCCAGATATTTCTTTATCCATATTGCATAGTATATAAGCTTGTATTACGTATACTGAATGTTTATATTGTACATAAGTGTGTATAGTATATAAATATACACAAATATCATGTGCCATTAGTTGTATAAGCAGGAGTTTAGAATTGATTAATTATTTACAAAAAAATGTTACTTTTCGGGCTAGTTTTGATTTTATTCTCGACAACGATGTATGGAACAGTTGATTATTTTTCGATATTTATATATCCGCATAAAATTTTCGTTTTGTATGATTTACTACAACATAAAGATGATCAGATATTTTAATGATCGTATAGGCAAATGTGATCTGCTAAGCGTGGTGTAAAACAACATAATATGGTAACACTGATCGAACGTTTTCTGCGCATACGTATTCTGCGCAATTTTACGCGAGTACTTCCCATTATCAATACTATACCAAGTCCGTGTCGTCAGTCAAGCGAAAAACTTGACTAATTTATATGTTCCATTTTAGGCATAGCATAGCACTTGCTTACAATGAAATAACATATCATAACACAGCTTCACGCTTTATTACTAGCGGTCCCCAACGCCGCATTCGTCACCACTTGACACACCAGCGGGGACACACTGGTGCGCGTCACCTTGGGGGGACGCCCTATCAGTGCGCTCTCTAGATGTGCACATGGTGGATGGAATGTTGCAGCCCTTGTAAGGGCTGGCAGGGGTCACTGCGAACAAGCCTTCCATCATCGACCCCCAATTGAAATTATATTTATTATATTATAGGAACCAGGTCAAGCCCGTGGCCCAGCCACCCTTACCGTAGGTGCTCGAAGCTACGTGGCTCTACTAAAGGAGTTGTGTGAGGAGTACCGTTTAGGCGAGCCCGAGTACAAGCTGGTGGGAGATACAGGCCCGCCGCACCAGCGCCATTTTACGATGCGCGCCTCTCTGGGCCTTCATGAGCGACAGGCCACCTTCACCACCAAGAAGGCTGCCCGTCAGCGCGCTGCTGAGCAACTGTACACCTACCTGAGGGAGAACCTCGCCAGGCTCACCGGGGACTTTGTTGAGGTAATAGTAATAGTAATTACAACAAGGAGTATTTCTATTCACCAGCCAGTCGTGGCTCAGGGGCACAAGAGTAAATGCGACAGATAGTGGGTCTGATTCCTAGTCGAGGAAATGAAAATATTTCATTTCAGGGTAGTTACCTAAAGCGCGGAGTTGAGTTCTGCTAGTCAACACGTAATGTTTTAAGTATTCGGCGGAAAGTAGGGAACGGAGTAGGGAACTGTATTAATGAGAATGTAGAGTTTTAACAATAAAATCGCAGGTTGCTTTTGGCTTTTGCGTGAAGTTAAAAAAGCTAAATCTCTACTCACAAGATGCTTACAGCGTGGAACATAATAAATAAAAGGTCTTTAATTCCTTGCACTTTTAGTTAGTAGTACATTTCATTAAAATATACAAAGTTTTTTGATAGATGTTAGTATTGAAGTTAGTAGATTATTGTTAGTTTCTTTTTGCATGAGTAAAATTTACTTTCTCAGTTCTTATTATTATTTATATATTTTATGTATATATAAATATTTTTATTGTCCATACCTATATTATAAATTCGAAAGTAGCTCGGTTTGTCTGTCTTTTACGCAATCAGGCCCAAACCGCTAATTTAATTGTGTTAAAATACTCATATAGAGATACTTGAGGGTCTCGGATGAACATAGGACACTTTTTTTTCTCATATTTGTAATATTTTCGATATATACCAATATATTAAAATACTTATTAATTCACCAACAACCATCGCTATGCGACCGTTGCTAAGCAACGGCTTGCAAAGTTTGTTGTTTTAAGAAAACGTCACCCAAAATGAGCTTGCGTAACGCATCTCTCTATACAAAACTGAAAATAAGTACATAAATATATTTAATAAATATTCGTATAGTTCAAGCGGGCGTAGCCGCGTTCGGGTCCCCTAGTTATTATATGCATATATATATTTTTTATCGTTATTATTATTTTTGATTTATTTATTTGTATTTTACTTTCTGTTTACTTATGTTATGCGAGAACCTCTGTGCAGGTGAAGGCCTCCTCCAAAGATGCCAAGTATTCCCTTGACTGGGCTTTTTGTGTCCAGTTTATTCCAGCTGTCTTAATTATATCGTCTTCCCACTTAGCGTGGGGTCTCCCTTTTCTACGGTGTCAAACTGTAACTTTTTTCGTCCATCTATGGTCTTGTAGACGAGCTACATGGCCGGCCCATTTCCATTTTAGTGATAGAGCTTTTACTGCATCTGTAGATTTTGTTACATTTCTAATTTTTGTGTGTCTTATTTTTGCATTTTTTTGATGCCTAGCATGTATCTATTTTACACTGCTTCTCAGGTTATACCTAATTCAATGGTTATTAATAAAACTGATAATTCAGAAATTAGATCACTCAATCTTAAATGCCATTGCGCGGTAGGGTGGGATGGTTCCTTAAAGTTTCGATAAATGTACGTACCCCACCTATTTCTTGGATTTTTAACCTCTGCTTATCTCAGGTGATATTTCCCAAAATTTTTAAAAAGGCTGTTGTTCACCCAATTTATAAAAACGAATGTAAGGCCAGCTTCAGTAACTACAGACCCACATCTGTTCTAAGTGCCCTATCTAAGATCTTGGAAAAGCTTATTAATAATAGACTTGTCTCCTACTTAGATAAATACAACTTGCTTTCTCCTAACCAATATGGTTTTAGAAGTATATGGCTCAACCGAGGATGCGCTCTCAAATTTAGTTAATGAGGTTGCCCAAAATATCAAAAATAGAAAAAAGACTCTTGCCATATTTTTGGACAATTCTAAGGCCTTTGACACGGTCTCACTACCAATCCTTTACAGCACATTGGAAAATATTGGCATTAGAGGAATTGTCTTAGATCTCTTCAAAAGTTCTTTATCTGGCAGAACACAAGCAGTAAACAATAATAATATTAGCGATGAAGAAAACGTCTCGTTTGGAGTATCTCAGGGTAGCGTATTGGGACCAACTTTATTTTTAATCTACGCTAATCAACTTTGCAACCTTTCTGTTCCAAATACCAAAATTATTTCTTATGCAAACAATACCGCTCTGCTTGTGTACGGTAACAGCTGGGCCGAGACACGCGAGCATGGTGAGAAAGCTTTAGCCATCCTAATAAGCTGGTTGTCCTGTCACAGGCTAACATTAAATGTGGATAAAACCCAATTAATAACTCTAGACCCGAAACGCTCGTTGCCACCCATTTCTTTTTCTATAATTGCTCATAGATGCTCCCCCGAATTAAGCCCAATCTGCCATTGTAGTAATATTAATAGATCTTCCACTATTAAATACCTTGGATTTATAATAGATGAGAATCTCACCTGGAGGAATCATATATTAGCTTTAAGTGCCCGTATTCGAAAAATAGTAAACATTTTCAAGCAGCTAAGATCTAGCGCTAGTATAGAAATTGCTAAGATGGTGTATTTCGCACTTGTATAATCAATTCTTACTTACTGCATATCGGCATGGGATGGTGCACCTAAATCAATGTTACTTCCATTAGAAAAAGCACAGAGATGTATATTTAAGGTTATGACATCTGAACTACCCGTTTTCCAACTGCCGAACATCCGAAAACCTATTGGGCCGAAAGTCTCATATTATATAATAAAATAAATAAAGAATTAAAAATATATCCCCTAACGTTACATCAACGTAAAACCAAATTTACTGACTGGTTATTAAACTTACATTATAATGAGACCGAGAATCTTTTGATCATATACCTTGATATCGATGGATCCATCATACGCACGCACGCACGCGCGCACCACCCCCAACACACACAGAACTCGACGCCCCGCTTTGCCTCGAAGCTTCAGTGAAGAAATGGAAATATAAATTTAAATAAATATTTCATTTCCTCGAGTGGGGTCGAACCAACAACCAGTCGCATATAATAAGTATTTGTTTGGCCTACAAAGCGCGATGTTCGGTGTAGTGTAATAGTGCAGTGTCCGTGGTGTGTGCGCAGGAGGAGGCGTTGGCGCGCGCGAACGAGAAGCGCTCGCAGGAGAAGCGCAACACCGAGCACGCCGCGCAGCGCTATGCAGAGCGCGTGAGCGAGGGCCCGGGGGCCGCAGGGAGGCCCGTCCTTGGCCTGCGCCTCAGCGACTACCACCTTGGTCTGCTTACAGATATTGGTAACTCGCGCCGGCCGCTACCACTTATACCCCTTTGTTTGGTAGTTCATAGAATATTGGTTTATTTATGTTTTAATATAATTGTGGCAGCTGGCTGGTGTGTAAAAATATTTTTTAAATAAAAAAAATGCACTACTTTTATATTGCTAATAGTGCATTCTTTTTTAATATGTATTACTTGTGACAAGTCTACATTACGAGTGTGGTGGGTGCAGTTACTCGTGTTGTGATTGAGCATGGTTTTTTTATATTGCTGATATTTATTTTTTAAAGTATGTCTCGTAGTGTTTGTATGTGTATGTATACGACGCAACCCCATCAAGTTTGAGCTCGTTTGATTCATCTTGACGAGTACTTGATATTAAATAGTAACCAGGGTCTGATGTTGGAGTTGGAAGGTGGTCATAGCTATTTTGTAACTCCGAAATTTGGGTTCGTTAATGGGTTAATCAATACATATTGTTAGCATATTCGTTTAAAAGTGGGTGTGAATTGTGTCAAACACAGACACAGGACACAGTTGCTTGTAGGCGGAAGCCCCGATTGGAAGGTATCTAGTGTGTAGTGTATAGTGTTGTTCTTGAGTGATACATGTCACTTATTGTAATTACGTGGAACCTCTATGCGAGTACGTTGGAAACGTATAGACGGTATGTATTTTTATAGTGTTTATTTTAAAAGCGTTAACCGCTTCCGTTTTCTAACAATATAATAAAAAAGTGAAAATTGCGCGTCTGTATGCATGCATATATTTACAAAATAATAATTGTGGGAATAGTAATAGAGCCCAAATCTATCAAAAAAAATTGTCCGTTTGTCTGTTTATTTGTCTGTTTGTAGGCGCTAATCTTCGGAACTACTGGACGGATTTGAATGAAACTTTTTTGTTGTATAGATATTAAGTTTAGGCAACATCTAGGCTATAGTTTATTTTGAAAATCTGGATACCTGATGTGAAACCTTAACAGCCTGTCTAAGCTATAAGAGATATAAATATATTGCCTTGGGGAAAATTGAACAACATGACAAACAGTTTCCACCCACATAACAAAAATGAAGGTCTGGAGTACCTGACGTGGAACCCTAGCAGTCCGTCTAATCTCTAAGAGATATAAACATAGCGTCTTAGTAAAAGTTGATCAAAATAACAAGCATTTTCCGTCCATATAAAAAGATATGAATATATTAAGAGATATGAATATATTGGCTTCGGAATAGTTGTTCTGCGTGGTCAGTGTTGAATGAAATAATTCTGACCTAATAAAATTTAAAATAACATAAGCTAGGAGTACCTCCACGCGGTGCAGGTGGTCACAGTTCAGGTCTATTTTATAATGAAAGGTATATTTGACTTTGCCTCGCCCCTGAACAATAAGTACGATCTTTGATGGACGCTCGGGCATCTCTTGATTAACACAGTTCTTTTATATATTTTTTTTTCACCTATATTTACCCTCTTTTCGAGTAACAGTATAGTTTCGCTAACAGTATAATAAATATTTAGCTTTAGCTTTTAGCCTGGGACTGACGCTACTTATATATTTAAATAACTGGATAATGGAAAAGTATTTGTAACGGCCCACGGTTCATTAACGATTTGTAATTGAATATATGTAGTATATTGTGTGCCACTACTGTCATGTCGTTCGTGGGTTGGCAGACCCCGAGAAGCTGGCGAAGGCGACGGGCGCGCTGCGGCTGGAGGCGGGCGCGGAGGAGCAGGAGGCGGCGCTGCTGCGCGCGTGCGCGG
>HE670312.1:61535-76199 GCA_000313835.2 Heliconius melpomene melpomene | reverse complement strand
CGCGCCCTCGCCCCGTAGGCGCCTCCTCGTCGCTGGACAATAGCACCGCCTCCTGCTTGACAGCCGCCGCCTGCGCCGCCGCGATTATGTCCTTGAGGCCGTCCTCGTCCGCCGTGTCCAAAGCGATCTTGCACTCCTTCATTTTCACCTCCACCTCGTCCTGCGTTTCCGCGTTCGACTCTAGAAGGAAGCTGACGCAGCGCGCACGGTGCGCGTCCAGCACGCGGCGGAACACGTCGTCGTCGCGCTTGAGGGTGAAGTCCCGGACGGCCTCTGTGACGGCGCGCACCGACAGCACAGTGAGGCGGCGCTCCGCCGGCTGCGCCTCGTAGTACGAGCGCAGCAGTGTCTCCACGTCGGTCGCCTCAGCCGCGACTTCGCCGATGTGTATATCGTCAACTTCTACGGTATCTCGTCCTTTTCGATCACGAATTTTCTTTTCCCTCTTCATTATCAAAACGTCGTTTGGATTCGCAACTTGGCCATTAAAATTCTGGCCAAATCTGACACGGTTAAAATCTTGACCATCATGTTCATAAAATACGCTAAGTCTGATGAGAGGAAGTGCTGGTTGCCTTGGATCACTGCTACGCAATGTCCTTGCTTCTTGAATAGCATCATGCACTTTTTCCTTCAAAAAAATCTGAACTTTTTCATTTTCATTTACACCTTCATTGCCTAGATTTTCCTCAGATAGAACAATAGTCTTAAATATGAAAGGGCGAACTGTTTTTAATGGCAAGGGTGTTATGATATATTCTTTTCTATGCAATTGCAATAACACACAGTGTTTGGGTAAAGCTTCACCTGAAGCTAGTGAAGTGGCCACAGTACTACCTGGCTGTAGGACAAGAAAGCTCTCATTTTCTCTTTTAATATCTTTTGTAGCAAATACTTGACTGTCATGTTCATGACCCCACACAACAAGGTCTAAAAAGGGGGGCAGTACATTTTCAGATATAAAATTATTAGGTCCCCTATCTGCTCTATTTTGATGTAATACTAAGATGTTAAACCAGTCATTCTCATCTTCTACAAGATCCATTTCTACTTTTTTTTCAGCAAATAATCTTGCCAGACGTTGATCTTTTAAGTGACTCAAACCATAAAGAGATAATTTAGTTTCACCTTTTTGTATCAGAACTGGTGAAATTCGAACATGTGTATAATCAGTCCATTTACCGAAATAGTTGACAAGACCTGTTATTGACAAGATGTCGAGGGAGCTTACACTACCTTGACCCACTGGATCATCATGGTTTCCATGAATTGACAATACAGGATATGAAACGTTTAGATTAGGGTCTTCATAATTAACACTCCTTGAAAAATTTTTAAATTGATCTGATAAAATTTCTATACTAATAGGCTTTTCTCCAAAACAATATTTCCTAATAATCTGTGTACACTTAAACATACAACTGGGAGAAGGTTTTGCGTGATCGAAGAGGTCTCCGCCAAGCAATATCAAATCCACATCATATTCAACTGCTAAAGATAGGACTTCTTCAAAAGCAATAAAGCTGTCTTCACCACGAACAGCGTCATTTTCCAGGTAACCTAAATGAATATCTGAAGCTATCAATACTCGAACAGTATCTTCTGTTGCCCAAGTTTCTGCATCAATAGGCGCCATTACTTTCACAAACTTAGTTTATTTTATAAAAATGTGAATGACTTGTTAGCTTATTACAAACCGGTATTTGTATTTGAAGTTGAACAACAAAGTTTGACGTTGACATTGATATTTAACAATTATGCCATTGCCATATAATAATTTAAAAAGCGAATTAGAATTTACCATTTATGAATTTACTTATATAATATAACTAACTATTTTCCTTGATACGGAACAAATACATATTATACAATTAGGATTCAGAAGTGAAATATGAAAATAAAACTATACAACACTAATGTTACAAATACAATCTTATTTATTAAAAATCTAAATAACTATAAAATGAAGTATAAATAACTAGAAACTTATATAAAACACCAACAACATTCAAAAACACATATAGGTATTTACTCAGTGTTAATTATAGCAGCTCTTTTAACCAATTCACAATATTTATTAATTAAAACATTTAAATTACTTTATAACTTGCTAATAATGATCTATTAACAACCTAGTAACAAATCACATCGACTACCACACGTGTAACCTCAAGTATATGAGGGGCAAATATGTCTTCCCGCTAAAATTTGTAACTTAATAACAAATGAATTTTATCTTATTTTCTCTTTCCCAATTATATTATATATATTTAATGTATATGTGTATGTATATTATCTATATATTTATGTATGTGTATTGTATATATATGAATAACTATATGTATGTGTCTATATGTATTATGTATTGTATGTACAGGTTATATATTTATTAAGTTTACTCAAGCTTTGCACCACATTTTGCCCTCACTCTTAGATGTATTCTATCCTTCGATTGGTTGCCTGGAAGAGATCACTTTTAGTGATAAGGCCGCCTTTGTGCATTTTATGTCTTAAAATTATAATTTTAACTCTTGTAAATGTGCAATAAAGACTTTTTATCTTATCTTATCTTATGAAAAGCGCGGGCTTTTTGATATTGACAGTGACATTGACATATTGCAGTACTATATTTGACAGTTGACATTTGTAGCACAGCAGTCTCCTAACTATACAAATAATTAAATCATCTTCACGCTGCATTCCGCACACAGCACGGTAGGCAGAGGGAACCTAGTGTTAAGATACTCCGATCCCCACTTTTCGCCTAATTCTGGATCTGGAGGTATTACGTGTTGAGTGGCGGAAATCAACGCCGCTCTTTGCCTCAAATGCAAATAATATCTAAAATATAGTAACTTGTTACCTACAACCAGATAATATATTCTAATGTTAAATACGGTGGGCTGACTTATAAAAATGTGCTATATTGTTAAATGTTTAGCATTAAGTAATTAGTTATTTATATTTAATTTACATTCTATAAGATCTTATGACAATAAATAAATTAAAATAATTATTAATAAATTTGAAATATTATAATTTACACTGTACTACACGCTTTTATCATTATTATTTATTACTAGTGGGCCCATGCGGGGCTACGCCCAGTTGAAATAGAAATATTAATAAAGAAATTGAAAACTAAAGATTCAGTTAATTCAGTAAAACAGTTGTATAACATAACGGTGACGGCAATTCGCAAATTAGTCGAACTAAATACTTTAAATTGACATAACTTTTTTATTTATGACACGATTGTAATAAAATAAACCCTAAATGTTTTCAGTAGCTGTAGTAGTAGTAAATCGGTTAAGTCAATTCTGGAATTAGCGATAACAAACGCAGAGACAAACGGACAAACAGACAAAAATTTAAAAAATCATTGTTTTGAGCTCTATTAGGTTAATAAAGGTTCCCAATGACATTTTTTTTAAATATCTTCCAAGTGCAGACCCTCTTACTAACACATATTAGAAATTGAAATTTCAGCTTGTTGGGCTGGCAACTTGGCAAGTGGCAAGTGGCAAGTGGCATATGACAGTTGTTTGTTAGTTGTTAGTCGAGTGTTGGTTTGCGATTGTAGTTTAGACCTGCGGAGTGTGAAATAATCGTCGCAAATGTCGTATAGCGCATTGATATGACGTTCCTACGCGATATACTTCACGAATCATGCTGCTGCAAGATGATACCCAGGTTTATTTGGAGGAGAAAGTGTCATGTGACATCGTAGATTTACCTTCAATGATGTGGAAGAGGTCGATTGTGCAAGCGAAGGCTGGACACACGCGCGCCTCCACTGCTCTGGCGCTCGCATTCGTTGTTTTTGTTGTGAGCATTTCACTTTTTCTTACTGTACTAATTATTTCATAGATAAAAATAGATTACAGTTTCACCAATCGCCATTCTTTATGAACCTGTTTGTCGATCTACATTTCAATTAATAATAGTAACATAAAATATAAATATTTAAGGATCAGTAAGCTAAAACTTATTGAACATAAAAAATCCTCCGGAATAAATGTAACAATATTTTCTAAGAATAGAGAAAAATTTTTTGGAATCAAGATAAACTGATAATTCATTTATACTATGGTTTCTCTTAAATGTAAAAATGTAAATACATATTTACTTATATAGAATGTTTCTAAATCTTGTTGAACTTTATGATATTTGCATGAACCTTTGAGGTGTTGACTTGTGTGTGAACCTGCAACACAATTCTCGTAGGTTCACTGTGCTGACTGCCAACTGCTTTTTGATGATACAAAGGGAACATCTCCTATATAATGAATTTATAGGGATTTTTGACTATCTATATCTACAGTTTATTAGTACTAATGAATAATATTAATTTGTATATTTTAAGTTACCATTTGGAACTGTGCTTGATGACACACTTTATGCTTTTTACTAAGATATAATATGTCATACCTGAAAATATTTCAAAGGTTTAAGAGATTTGATGTTTGCTTATTAATATAATAATGTTAGTTTTTGAGAAAAGTTTGTGCAGTAATATTTAAGTTTACACATTATTAGATTCATCAATTACAAAAATATTATAATATACTTATAGATGGACTCATTAGTCTACCTCAACACTTTTTGTTGAATTCTGAAGGCATTGTGTGTTGAGTGGTGGAGCTCAATGCCTCGCTTTTGCCTCCATGCCAGAGTGAAGAAATGAAAATATAAATTTTAATATTTTATTTCCTCAAGTGGGGATGGAATCCACAACTAGTTGTGTTTACAGAAACACACTTGCACCTATGCATCATGACTGGCCACATACATATGGCCTGTTCCTATTTTCATTTAACCCAAAGTTTTTTTTCTTCTTTGTTAACTGGTATTTAGGTATTGTGGACATTCTATGAGCTATACAATTATTTTTAAAAACACAAAGTTGTGACTTCAGTAGTTATTGAGTTTATCTATTGCAAACAATGGTAAAATATACATGTTACTGCCCTAACTCAATTTCAGGACAAATTAGTTTTGCCTAGCCTAGTGTTAACTGATACCGCCTGGGACAACCAACAACAGAGACTAGTTTTGTAATTCTGTAAAACTTATGTTGTAATTAGAGAATAATACAAATGATTATTTGTGATTGTCACCATATATAGTATATATTGCTAATTGCATATGTGACAGATGAAACCTAACAGAGTATATGGGAGCATTCTAAGACCCGTATTTATAAACCACTTCCAACTCTCATCCATCTTGAGAGCCAAATTTATTCATAGATTATTATAATCTATTAATAAAAATGGGATCTCAAGCATTCTCGACTCTAAGATGGATTGTTCCAATATTAATTTCATATTTGAGAATTTATTTTTTTAAATATTTCCTACAGGTATTATGCGGCATGCGTGTGTGCAGGGCGGCGGACCTGGTGATCGAGATACCGGGGTGGGAGGCGGAGGGCGCAGAGGGCGCGCACTACCGGCTCGACTACCGGCCCCCGCAGGGCTCGCCCGCGCCCAACTTCACCGTGCCCGCGCGGGCCTCCACTATCAACTTCCAGGGCCTGCCCGGCACCAAGTACCACTTCATGCTCTACTACTCCAACGCCACCTTTGCCGATCTCCTGACGTGGAACCAGACGATTATAACCGGTTTGCATATTTTTTATACTAACTGACTAACGGCTGCTTGTGTAATTATCTAATATCACGAAATTTGTTGATTCATATTTAAAGACGTCAAGTTAATGATCCACTAATAAGTATTTTCTTATTGCAATTAACGTTGATATTGAAATAGTTTCGATGGTTGATTTTTGTAAGTTTTTGAAAACCAATTGTTGGCCTTCAGCTTACATGATAGTAGACTTACAACTTAATTTTGTTAAATAACATTTTCTGGTTTATTTTTATTATGATGTTTTACTTAAAAAACTCACTTTATTCAGCATGATTTAAAAAAACCGGTCAAATGCGAGTCGGACTCACGCACGTAGAGCTCCGTACCAATTTCAAAATTATAGGTCAACGGGAAGTAACAGTTATAAAAGTTGACACACTCATTTTGTATAAAATGAAGTATAGATATAACTTGTAAAGTTTTCACAAAAAATACCCATAATTTTTCGGTTTTTTTCCTTTATTAATTGTATCTTGTCACTTCTTCTAATTTCAGTATCCTAGTTTTGTATACGCTCGGCCGTCTATCAGACGGACACATTATAATACTTTTATATTTATAAAGTGGCATACACGTTGCCATGGCAACGCTTACGCGTACTATTATACGCGAGGACGTTATTGCTCGAATCGTGTAATGTGTTGCAGCCCCCGAGCCACCAACCAACTTGACGGTGACGTTGTTCCCCAACAAGCAGGCCGCTATATCATGGGCTCCACCGGCCCACGGCGATTACACTGGATTTCGATTTAAGGTTTTTGTTTTTTAATACTTTTGATTTATAAACAAATTAAATGTATATTTCTGTTTCTTCGCTCTGGTGTCGAGGTAAGGGCGTCGCTTGACGCTGTATCCGCACACAGCAGGCACACACAAGGCAGAAGGAACTTAGTGTTAAGACATTTCATTCCCCGTTTTCCGCCGAATTCTGGGGGTATTGCGTGTTGAGTAGCGGAACTCAACGCCGCGCTTTGCCTTTATACCAGAGCGAGGATATGAAAACTTAAATTATAATAAATATATAATTTCCTCGAGTGGTGATCGAACCCACAACCAGCCGCGTTTAAACGCAAACCTTGTGCCCCTGTGCTACGAGTTTCCTTTATGAATTATAAATAAGGTATTCTCGTAATAGTGTTATTGTGTAATGGTACTCGTCCCTCGGCAGGTGATCCCGCTGACGGAACGCGCGGAGGGCTCGGCGCGCAACGTGACGGTGGAGGGCGCGGGCAACTGGACGCACGTGCTGCGCGACCTGTCACCCGGCGCCACCTACCAACTGCACGCCGTCACTTTGCTGCACGACAAGGAGAGTGCCGCCTACGCCTCCTACAACTTCACCACCAGTGAGTACCAGCTGTACACCGTCACACGTCGGTCGCGATATACGAAGGTTATAAATAATAGTGCTTACACACAAAGATATAGGTACTAAATATAAAAACGACCGGACACTATTTATCTACGTTTCTCGTGTGTCTAGGCGGCGACACTCGCTCTCCGAGGTTTCCGACACTCTGGTACTAACGCTTCCCCAACGTTCCTAATTGTAACTGGACTCTATGATGACTGGCGTAGCGCGTGTCTTTTTAATTGCTCTGGATCCACACTTAGCTCTATATAATACAAATATTTATAATGTTTTTGGTTAAGGCCGGGTTGTGTGAATGCAACAATTTCACTTTCATATATTGCTAAAACAAAAATATATAGATTTTTATTCAATTGTACAACACAATTACCTTAAAAATGTTTAATTAAATAATTATCTAAAGAAATATGTTTTCTAGAACTTATAAAATATTAGCCACACTTTCACACTCAGTCTCAAGTAACTGAGTGCAATTCGACGTCTCAAATGTGTGGTGTAGTGTGGCAGCGGGAGCGGATGGAGTTACTGCCCTCGCGAGATCCCATACGATGGCGAGGCGCAGTCATCGTGCCTATATATAAAGGCAAAGGTTCACAGATAGACTGCGCAAACCATAGGGCTATCAGCTTGGGTAGTAAAGTTTATGCTAAAATATTAACGAAAAAAAATGCAAGAGAGATCTTAAAGGCTGTTTTGGGGTGCCCACTGAGGCTTAAGACCTGGAAGAGGGTGTATGGATCAGATCTTTCCGCATTTCCGCATGATCACGGAAAAATTTTTGGCCTTTAACCAAAAACTTTTCTGTGCTTTTGTGGACTTGGAAAAGGCGTTTGTCAGAGTTGTAAGAGCGAAATTATAGGAGATACAACAAACAAAACAAACATTGTTAGCGGGTACTCTTTAGAGATCACTCAGTCTGCGTGCGAGTAGGAACTGGCATGTCGCCTTGGTTTGACATCCAGTCGGGTGTTAAACAAGGTTGCGCCATGTCAGCTTATTGTTCAATTTGTATTTGGATAACTGTCTCCAAGGAGTGAAACAAAGTGATACGGGAGTGAAAGTAGGTGACTTGAATGTGAACTGCCTGCAGTACGCAGATGATACAGTGCTCATTGCATCATCAGAATACGAGTTGCAGGCATTGGTCACCACTCTGAAAGAAGGGTGTGAAAATAATGGTCTAAGCCTGAATGCGAGTAAGACAAAGGTTCTGGTATTTAAAAGAAATGAAGAGAGGACTGAATGCAATGTCAGTGTGAGTGATAAGATATTAGAACAAGTAAATGAGGTGGTATACTTGGGAAGTATGTTCAGTAGGAATGAAAGATACGAAATGAATGTGGAAAGGTGTATTGCTGCCGGTAACAGGGTTAATGGAGCCTTAGCTGCATTGATGAGACGGCGACACAGCACAGCACAGCTGCGAGTTTGGCCGTACACAATGCAATGTTGGTACCCACGTTGTTATACGGCAGTGAAACATGTTATTACAGAAGAAGACTTAAAGATGAATGCCGTGGAGATGCGACTTCTTCGTAGGATATGCGGATTCATGGAGGATGTCACGGTGAGAATGAAGAAGAACGTGCTCAGCTGGTTTCGACACGTCGAACGATTGAGTGATTCAAGAATGGCTAAAAAGATCTATGATGGAAAAGTGAGCGGTAAGAGAGGTAGGGAGAGACCTCGATTGACCTTCGAAAACACAATATCAAAGATACTGGAGGAAGGTCACGTAAAAAGCATGATGGTTTTGGAAAGATACAATGATATTAAATATTGTGTTATTCACCAAGTGTGCTACCTACTACCTACTGTTTGCCCAGCGTAATATCATTCATGCTTTGGTTTTCAAGATTAACCAGCATTCAGTTCCTTCTTTTTTATCTCTTATTTTTGTTTCATTAATCATTCCTCCTATTATTGTTATTCTTTACTTAAATTGAAGCTTAATAAATTGAAAATAAAAATAAATAACTCTTGTACATGTCTGATAAGTTCGTGGGATATTCTGAGGTGAGTGCGTAGTTACAGTAGAGATATTTATTCATTTAGAAAACATTGTACGTTTCATTATATTCCAGCACATACTCCGATTTTTTGTATGTTTTTTGTATTATTAAATTTCGTTATCTTCATGTTCAGCGTGTCATCTATAATGCGAGCTTGCGTCGCATTTGTTATTGTTTATAGCATAGCATAAGCAATGTGTTGTGTTCTTTGATTTACAGAACCCAATACCCCAGGAAAATTCATAGTGTGGTTTCGCAACGAGACGACTCTGCTGGTACTGTGGCAGCCGCCCTACCCGCCCGGCGCCTACACGCACTATCGGGTGAGTGCTACATGTACTTACTGACATCCCACATGGCGGTAATCTCATGGGCTGGTGGACTATATTTTTTGTGGATTTTCGACCTCCAATTCCACAAGGCCATATTGAAGAGCAAGTTGCTGGTGTATTATCTTGTCTACTTGATTGTGTCTATGCAAATACTCACCATTAGCAAGATGAGAACAACCAGAGACAATATGTCTGAGGGACTCCCCAGGTCGATGACACCCCCGACAGATAGTGGCGATAGTGCCATCTTTCATAATATGTCTCTGGTAGTTCCGTGTCTTGCTAACTTCGTCCATAATTGCAGAGACAAAACCTTCAGTTTCCTCGAAAAGATCCCCGAACTGTAACCAAGATAACGAAGAAGCAGTATCCACGGTGGACATTGCCATATTATTATTCATTTCTAATATTATTGTACGCGGCGGTAAATGCGGAAACCTAATTAAGCCCAAATATTAATCGAATATCAACTTTTGCTATGCGATGCCATTAAATATTTTCAAAATAATTTGATGGTACCGTCTAACTTACTACTTTATTTCTTTTACCACTTACGATATTTAAACTTCAATTACTTTTAAAATGCTAAGTAACGTCTTTTATACTTTATTAATCTTTCCCTATGTGATTTACGTGCAGAATCTGTTCTAATGTGTCACTTGGGTTTTTTTCAATTAAGTCAGCAAATAATTTGTGAAATTACGTTAATTCACAACTTACTCAACACACTTCGCGACGGTCAGTTTCGGTTTGAGCTGAAACCTTCGTTTCGGACTCTAACAATTATTATTTGTACGAGTACCTTTATAGTAAAGTTATGATGTGTGGGTGTAACTCATTGATATGTGGTAAACTTATTTATCTAATAATATGTATTTTTTTATTTTTTTAACATTTTATCAAAATTTTTGTGGCATTTGGATATTTGTACCTGCGAGTAACTCCTTTAACGCAGGTGTCGATCGAGCCGAAGGACGCGCGCGAGTCGGAGCTGTACGTGGAGAAGGAGGGCGAGCCGCCGGGCCCCGCGCAGGCCGCCTTCAAGGGGCTGGTGCCGGGCCGCGCCTACAACATCTCCGTGCAGACCGTCTCGGACGCGCAGCTGTCCGCGCCCACCACCGCACAGTACCGCACCGTACCGCTACGCCCACGTAACGTCACGCTGCAGCAGGCTACCCTGCGCGAGACCTCCTTCCGTGTGGCCTGGCTGCCGCCCGCCGACCTTAGCGAGTTCGAGAAGTACCAGGTGTCCGTGGCGGCGGCTGGGGGAGGGGGAGGCGGCGTGGCAGGGGGAGCCGGGGGCGCGCGCCGCCTGCCGCCACAGGTGCGCGCGCGCGACGAGCCGCCCGTGTGCGCCTTCGAGGGGCTGGAGCCCGGTGCGCCCTACACCGTCACCGTCAAAACAATGTCCGGCAAGGTCACGTCGTGGCCCGCCACCGCCGACCTCACGCTGCGTGAGTACCCGACACTTGCTAAGCCTTGCTTGTTGAAATATGACATTGTGTGATAAAGGGTAGAAAAGAGCCCTAAATAATAAACACGGCGTGCGCAGGGCCGCTGCCGGTGCGGGAGCTGCAGGGCCGTCACGTGGAGACGGCTGAGGGCGGCGGCGTGTTCCTGTGGTGGCGCCCCGCCGACGGCAGCACGCAGGACGAGTACAAGGCACTTATTAATCCCTTAATTATATATAACGATAGGTACACATCAAATTACACTTAATCTACACATTAGAATATAACGAAAATGAATAAGTTTTAATAATAAAATTAATGGAAATGAAACATTTTGGAAACTATTTTAAGTAAAAGCGTAATAGTTTTTAAATCTAATCTACGGCATGCAGGTGTCGTACCACGAGACGGGACCGTCGCGCGACGACAGCAACTCCCTCACCACGGCCGCCACTAACGCCACGCTGGAGGCGCTGCTGCCCGGACGCAACTACACATTCACTGTAATTACTATATGCTCAAATTAGTGCGAATTACTTACTATTAATATGTAGATATATGAAACTAATTTATTAAACCATCAAATACTCTATAAAGTATATGAATAATATTTACTAAATAAAAGGAAGTATTAAAAGATCTTCAATAGCCGACGTATACGCGTACAGGTGTCGGCGGTGTCGCGCGGTGTGGAGTCCAACGACAGCACGTTCCAGGCCGCCACGCGCCCGCTTGCGCCCGCCCTGCGAGCCGCCGCGCCCGCGCAGCGCGCGCTCCGCCTGGCCTGGAGCTCCGACGTGAACTCGCGTCAGGATCGCTACGAGCTGCGCTACCGGCGCCGCCCGCTTCCCTCTTCCCCCGCCGCGCCCTACCGCACGCTGGACACGGCCGAGACCAACGCCACGCTGGACGGGCTTGTGCCGGGCGCCGTGTACGAGATCCAGTTGGCCGCCGTCAGCAACGGACTGGTGAGCGAACGCCACTCTGTGCTGAAGCCCGTGCGCCCGCTGCCGGCGCAGCGCGTGTGGGTGGAGCGCGCCTCGTCCAACGCAGCCGTAGTGCGATGGCGCGGGCCCGCGGGTGACGGCGTGGTGGGCGCCTACTGGCTGCGCTACCGCACGCCGCGCGCACCCTGGCGCCGCCTGGACCCGTTGCCGCCCTCGGCCGACGTGGCCGAGATCGCCAACATGACGCATGGCGAGCGCTACACCATCCAGCTGGACACAGCCAGCGAAGACGCGGCCGGCGAGTCCGTCGACAGTGGGCAGCCGCTCACGGCCGAGCACACAGTGCGCCCGCGCCCCGTGTCCGACGTGGCGCTGCTGGCTGACACGCGCAACGTCACGCTGGAGTGGCCGCGTCCCGCCGGCCGCGTGGAGTGGTATGAGGTGCGCTGGCGGGCCGAGGGCGAGGACGGCGAGGGCGGTGTGCGCAACGTGAGCGCGGGTGAGGGCGGTGGTGGCGGACGCGCGCTGCTCGAGGATCTGCTGCCGGGCCGCGGCTACGAGGTATCGATCGCGGCGCACTCCTACGACCTCTCCAGCGACCTATTCAAGACGAACACGCGCACTCGTACGTATACTGATACGTCTGACACTGCCTCTTGTCTATTTGTTTATAAATCTTATGTTTTAATGGGTAATATCTATAATTATTAGAACTCCCTTCTATTTCTGAAATAATTGTTTCATAAATCGAAATATAACATCTGTTCAAAAACACA
Organism: Heliconius melpomene melpomene; assembly: GCA_000313835.2. Classification (NCBI taxonomy): domain Eukaryota; kingdom Metazoa; phylum Arthropoda; class Insecta; order Lepidoptera; family Nymphalidae; genus Heliconius; species Heliconius melpomene. Next base: position 63,654 of record HE670312.1, on the reverse strand, counting down.
GTGCTATAATGTGTTTATTGTTACATTTATATAATTGATCCTAAATGCCGGCAGGTCCGTTGATCCAATCTGAAATGACTATCGTCAATGAGTCCGGCGACAACGACGACAACGACACGCTACCCGCTATATTGGTATGTGCAAAAATGATATGCTGAAATGATTGTGACGTAACCATTTTAAATTCAAAAATAAAACAAAACGGTAAAAGGAGTGAGGCTCAGCGAATGCTGTGAGACGTGTTGTCTATATCGCTGTTTATCAGCCTCATCCTTATTCACAATGTTTAAATAACATTAAATGTATACGGAGGAATGCTATTATTGGTAACGACAATTCGTGCATATTATAACTTTAATTAAAAACAAACTTTTAATCTATTTGTTATAACTACCCAACGAGATACAGTATGATATATTACAGTTACAAAGGAAACCTATAACAAGGAAGAATAATTAGACCGGAGATACAAATATCTGGTTGCATGTTATTGATCTTGTTACATTGCTGTTTGGTACCTAGTACAATAATGTTTATACAACCTTTTACCTTTTTGTAAGACACTGATAGGTACATCTCGTAATATGTGTACAGGTGATCTACACGCGCACGCCGGACTCCGTGACGGAGTTCGACTCGTACCGCTTCGGGTTGCAGGGCGGCGGGGAGCCCCCGCGATGGCAGGAGCGTCCCGCCGCGCCGCCCTCAGCGCCCGCGCCCGGCCAGCAGCAGGTCGTGTTTCGCGACCTCGTGCCCGGCCGCCTCTACAACGTTACCATGTGGACCGTGTCGCGCAACGTGACCTCGCACCCCGTGCAACGCCCCACGCGCCTCTACCCGCGCCCCATCGCTGGCCTCAACGCCACCGCCGTGGGCTCGCGCGAGGTGTCGCTGGCCTGGGCGCCGCCGCCTGGTGACTACACCGACTTTGAGGTACAGTACTTGGCCGACGACGAGCTGGAGACGCGCGCTGCCGCGCAGCCCGCGCTGGCGCTGGCCGGCCTGCGCCCACACACCGCCTATACGTTCACAGTGGTGGTGCGCGCCGGCACGCCCGCCACCATCCTCACGCGGTCGCGAGCACGTTCCGCTTCCTTCCGCACGTTGCAGGCGCCGCCCGCCGCGCCCGCCCTGACACTGGCCGACGCTACGCCCACCGAACTGGCCTTCGAGTGGCGCCTGGGCGCGCGCGACGCGCACGGCCCGCTGCGGCGCTGGACCGTGGAGTACGCGCCGGCGGACGGGGGCGCCCCACGCGCGGCGCACTTCCCGGCAGAGGCGCGCGGCGGACGCGTGGCGGGTCTGGCGGCCGGCGCCGAGTACGAATTCCGCGTGTTCGCGGAGAACGGTGCGGGGCGCGGCGCGGCGGCGCGCCTACGCCAGCGCATGGCCATCGCGGCGCCCCCGCGGCCCACGGCGCAGCCGGCCGAAGTGCGGCGCTCGGCGTCCACGGTGGCGGTGCGCTTCGGCGCGGACTACTTCTCGCCGGCCAACGGCAACGTGACGGCGTACACGCTGGTGTTGGCAGAGGAGGCGCAAGCGCCGGCGCCAGCGCGGCTGCCGTCGTGGCGCGACGTGCAGCGTCTGGCCGTGTGGCCGCCCTACCAGGTCACGGAACCCTACGACCCGTTCCGCGCGGCGGCCGTGGAGGAATTCACGATCGGCTCGGAGCGCTGCGAGGAGGGCGGGCGCGCTTACTGCAACGGGCCGCTAAAGCCGGGCACGCGCTACTACGTCAAGCTGCGCGCCTTCACTGCGCCCGACAAGTTTACCGACACCGCCTACACCGTCGTCTACACGGGTAATTTCTCTATTCTTTTAAGGAATATTATAAATAGATATTTATAATTATAATTTAATTAATATAGTTTTATAATTAAATTTTAATAACATCACTACATTGAGGAACATGTCATACCTGTCCTTTTTTAAGTAATACAATGTCCTGTTGTAATCATTTTCTATACTTATAGTCGGCAGCAGAATGAGTAATAATAACATAGATTATGTTACATTATACGTGTACGTACGTATACAGACAGTTGGTCCTTGGTTGACATATGGTTGTTTGTTGCAGAGGCGGACCACACGGGCTGGGTGGCGGGCGGTGCGGTGGGCG
>HE670312.1:21954-61435 GCA_000313835.2 Heliconius melpomene melpomene | reverse complement strand
GCAGCGCGCCCTGTGCGCGTTTCCGACTTTCTGGACCACTACCGCCTCATGTCCGCCGACTCCGACTTCAGGTAAGGAAGCCCAAATATTTGTTCTTTTTTATTTGTAAACAAAATAGATTTCTTTAGTTTTGTAGCGCGCTTCGGGTAATTTCAAATGAGTGGCAAACTTTTATTAGTTTGTAGCTTGTTTAGAGGTTATGATTATAGGAATGTGGTGTTAAGGAAAATGCAGAAAAGTAAATTTTATTGACATGTTTTGTCCAACAACATGTCAATAAAATTTACTTTGTGTTTTGACAATACTATTCCTAGTTTGTGGAAAAATAAACTTTTAATATCGTTTCTTTGTTTTCAGGTGAGGTTTTTTACATTTGTGGACTGAATAAAACTTTGTTTTCAGAAGCAACACCTCAATTTATTTATATCCGAAACCATAAAATATATTCTTGTATATTTATTTATAAGGAATGTTTTTCGATATGAACAGGTTCAGCGAGGAATTCGAGGAGCTTAAGCACGTGGGGCGCGAGCAGCCCACCACGGCGGCGGACCTGCCCTGTAACCGCCCCAAGAACCGCTTCACCAACATCCTGCCCTACGACCACTCGCGCTTCAAACTGCAGCCCGTGGACGACGAGGAGGGCTCGGACTACATCAACGCCAACTACGTGCCCGGCCACAACTCGCCGCGCGAGTTCATCGTGACGCAGGGCCCGCTGCACTCCACTCGCGACGACTTCTGGCGCATGTGCTGGGAATCGGGCTCGCGCGCCGTTGTCATGCTCACGCGCTGCGTGGAGAAGGGCCGCGAGAAGTGTGACCGCTACTGGCCCTACGACACGCGGCCCGTTTACTACGGGGACATAGCCGTCACAGCGCTCAACGAAAGCCGCTACCCCGACTGGACCGTCACCGAGCTGGCCGTGTGCCGCGGCGCCGAGCAGCGCGTGCTGCGCCACTTCCACTTCACCACGTGGCCCGACTTCGGCGTGCCCTCGCCGCCCACAGCGCTGGCCCGCTTCGTACGCGCCTTCCGCGAGCGCTGCCCGCCCGACGCGCGCCCCGTGGTGGTCCACTGCAGCGCCGGCGTGGGCCGCTCCGGCACCTTCATCACGCTGGACCGCGCGCTGCAGCAGCTGGCCGCGCACGCCGACACGCTGGACCTGTTCGGCATGGTGCACGCCATGCGGCGCGAGCGCGTGTGGATGGTGCAGACGGAGCAGCAGTACATCTGCGTGCACCAGTGCGTGGTGGCTGCGCTGGAGGGCGCCGACCTGGCGCCACCGCCGCCCAACAACCACCACCACAACGCCGCCTTCGAAGGTAACCACTCCCCGCCGCCCGGAGAGCCCACACGTGAGCTGGCATGACCGCGATGATGTTGACAACCTTTACTGTCTTTTTTAAATAACTCACGTTTTCAATATGTGCTTACATGAGTACGTAAAATGAAACTGACTAAATAGCATGTAGACTTCTGATCGTCTCCAACACATAACTTTAACAAATATATATTTTCTTGAATAAATTCAAAGACCGTGTGGCGCCATAATCTAACGTCTACTGGAGTGAGTGATCTCACACTGACCCCCATTTATCTTTTACATTAACCGACTGAGTACTGACCGGATGCTTTTGTGACACCCTCTGACACTTACACCTTCACCGCACGTTTGTTTCAGACGACGAGGGCATCGCCGAGTCGGGCATGTGACGCTGAGCGCGACACCGCGACACCGGCGACACTGCCGACATCGGCACCTAGTATGGTCACTTTTTGTACTTAACTTTGTTAGTTACTTCTCTGTATAATAGTTTGTATTGTTTATAGTTTTGTAAAAATGTATATTATAATCCACGCGGACCCATCGTGTACATAGGCAAGGTCGCTCTTATTTGTTACTATTGTTCCACCTACATATGTACCAAAATCACAAAGTTTATTTATTAACCGACGTGAGCTCCTCTCGTTGCGCAATGACAATTAAATAACCTTATATTAGTTGGAAGTGGATTGACGTACGTGCAACTTCTCATTGTACTTATTTTATGTAGGTACTTAAGTAATTGTTTTAAACAATAGCCGTCCGAATCTCATTGTGTACTTAAAAGAGTGTAGCCCCAGAGCGAGGGATACACTATATATTTTTAGATTTTTTTGTAATCTTTTATATTTGATATATGAAATATGTTAATTACATTTGTGATACAGTAGAAACTCTTTAAACCTAACTTCCACTCATTTAATGATTCTTATTAAATATTCGAAAGTTTGTTCAAACTAATTTTGATTAATTCGTTAATCAATTTCTAAGGACACGATACTTAAGTTAAATTCAAATCTATTCGCTACCGACAGACAAAAATACTTCAGATAATGATTTTTGTAATTTCTTAACATGAAAGAGTGCAGAATTCTTTTTTTTTCAATTGTGGATGTTTTTCATTTAAAAAGATTCTATTGTACTTGTTTTTAATAAGAGACTATTCATTTAATATTGTAATTTTAAGAAATAATTAGTCATAAATAAAAATATATATATGGCAAAATAATAATAAAATTCAACAAAATCACAGGTATTGCTTACATAAAATATTGTTTTTTTTAACTTTCGTACTTAATAGATGGGGAGGAAGATGCTAATTCGGAATTTGCTCGAGCGACATTAAGACCTATTGGGTTGCGAAGCTTAGATGATAACAAGAAAAAAATGTCTTATAATACATATCTTTTGACCAGTGGGGTGAGACGTACTCGAGCGCGTCAGATATTGATATCATCAATTTCCTACCTCTTCTTAAACATGAAAATATGTTAATCTGACAGTTTCCATGATGGAGGTCGAGTGCGTCAAATTTTCTAAGGGGGTGTTAAGTGAACCTGAAAAAAAGCTCTTATGTAATAATCTGATGATTTGGGTGTGACGCAAGATCGTGATCGTTTGAATATGCAAAAAAATTCGTCATTTTGAAATACTCGAGCGCGTCAGATTAATATATATATGGTTCGTCTTCATGACTCTCATACTCAGACCATTATATAAAGAAATTGCCTAATCTGACAATTATTAATATTTTTTTAAACAAATCAAATAAACAAGTCAGCTTTACGTTGTATCCCGCACACAGCAGGTTAGGCAGAGAGCAGAGCTAAATTTTAAAGGCATTGCTTTGCGTTGAGTAGTAGCACTTAACGTCGCGATTTTGCCTCGACAACAGAGCGAAAAAATGGAAATATAAATTCAAATAAATATATCATCTCCTGAAATGGAGATTGAAACCACAACCAGTCGGTTTTACAGTCACACTGTGTCGAGATAACGTTTTTTTTTACAACTTTGTAGCCCTCGCCCTTCTTTACGTCACTCAAATTGTCAGATTAGTGGAATATACACGATTTAGCATGTAACTAACCCTACCTTAATCTGATGCGCTCAAGAATGTCAGATGATTAATTTTTTTTTTACTAATCTGATCCTTTATTCTAGACGGGCGGCCATATATATGGAGCTCATATTTGGTGGAAGTACGTAACCGAGTGCAGGGAATCCCCCAGTATCTTAATCTGCCGCGCTCGAGTAAATCCCGAAAGTCCCCTCTTCGCCGCCCATACTATAAGGAAACTGTTGCCTTCTAAATCCAATTTCATAAAAAAAATATCATATAAAAAAATATATAACAATGTTTCATTAATTTTGCTTCAAGTCTGATAACATTGACATTACATTATTGAAATAAAGTGTAATATGCTATTTTACATTTTCTTTTATTTACTTGTACATTGATAGATGGGTACCCACTTACCCTTAAGGCCTACTTACTTCTAGCCTGTCTCTCTACTACAGCTTGCTTACACTTATATTGTATTGCTATTACAGGTAAAGGGTTGTCTGTAACTAAGAGTTGTAAGATTTTTTTATTTCTAAATTTTATTAAAGACTTGATTAGAAAAAATATTTTCTTTTTATATTCACTACAATAGGTAAAACAGTTCATACACATTTTAACATGTGTTGCTCATCTAATAATGTTTAATATAGAGATTATATTTTTCATTAGTATGTGTTTATATTATTACAAAGTATAAAATAAAACTAGGGAAATTTTGACTTACTGATGTACACTTAAATCTATGAAATAAAGAAATAATCTAGTCCTGACCAGACAAAGATTAATATTAAATAAATTATTGTGAACTATCTTAATCCAAACTATTTGACAAAATAAAGTAAATTTTTTATACTTAAGTATGTTGGTATGCTAGGAGTTTGAAACGAAAGTTTGAGGAAAAAACGTCTCTACAAAACATCTATTTGAATCAAATAAAACAATCAAGAAAGTGATATAAATTTAAGGCCAAGATAGCCTCGAAGAAACTGGGGCTTTTAACAACAGAGCGAGACTTTACTTCACGCTAAAACACTGATTGGCCTTGGATAGGACCCAGGTTCGGCCTCATATCGAGTACTGTTCTCATCTTTGGTTTGGTGCACCCCAGTATCTGCTTCAACCATTTGATCGCATACAACGTAGAGCCTTGAAGGCTTGACACTGGCTTTACGTAGAGACGTTTCCTCGCTGTGCGTTCTTAACCTCATATATCATGGGGAGTGTTCGGAAGAAGTGTTTGATCTGTTACCTGTTGCTGAATTTTCTAACTGCACATTACGTCACAAGTTAAAATATCATGCACACCACCGCGGCAGTGTTTCTAGCCCGATATTACACGGGTACCTTTAAAATGCGCGTCTGTCTCCACTTTAAATCCTGGTAACGCACCTGTAGCTCCTATGGTGTTGAACGAGGTCGTGGGCGGTGGTGACCACTTACCACCAGGGGACCCGAACACTCATTTGCCTTGTCCTTTTCCATAAAAAAAATTAGATTGTGGACATAAAAATTATCTGTTTGCATTAAATATTTGTCATCTCAAAAAATAAGTTTGTGGGGGATTTTAAAAAAATGCAAAAACAAAAACATCCACTAAAGTGTCCTTCGAATTAATACGTCATTTAAAGTTAAGAGTGAAATCCGTACTAATATTTAATGTTAGTTATTTAATATTTTGATTTTTTTACTCAATAAACATATTATTAATTAATGATCTAATATTTTAAATATTTGTAAGTTTCAATAATTTAAAGCTTGCAACACTCAGCACCACAGACTAACAAGCTCGCCGCGACTCGCTCGCGGGGTGTCAGTTTGCGCGTGTGTGTGTGTGCATTACAAAGTGTAAAGTCACAATTTTTGGCAGTTGTGTGCGTCCAAAAGAGCTCGCTTGTCGCGTTGCGGTGCGTGTGCTTTCCACGATTGACTTTCATCGCCTCGTAAGTTTGTGAAATTTTATATATTATAGTGCAATTAGTGGCCTTCGAGCTTTCTATGATGCTAAATAACATGAAGTACGGGCGGAGCTGCCGCGGGACGGTCAGGTTCCGCCAAGAATATTCGATCGGATCGTATCGATGCGTCACCTTTGTGAGCCATTTTACAAGTTCCTGTTATTCTAGAGTCTGTATGAATCTTTTGTATTGTTGACTGTGAGCCCGCGTCTCCACCTATGTCTCTACGGCGAGCATGAAGCATCATGACAGATGGTAACGTAAGGAGCCAAAGCGCATTCTAACCTCGTACAATGGTCGAGCCAGGCTGTGGTATTTTACACATATCTCCCGTCACTAAGTAATCATTTGTAAGATCATCTCGAATACAATTTCGATATTAAGTTATAAACGTTAGCTTAACATTTAGGTTATAGTATTATCCTTTTACATTGTCATTTGTTTGGAGGCACACAACTTTGCTGTTGTTAAATTATTAATGTTTGTACAATATTGATGTATGATAATTTTTCATATCTAATTTTCCTTAAGATTTGTAGGTGCCTACAGTTTGATATTAGCCTTTCTGGGTTTATTTCATAGTACATTAGGACATGTTATGTGCATTTTTTTATATTTCTTTTCATATGGTTCAATTCTTAGAATTCCATCAAATACAATTGATAAGTAAACAAAAAGTTAATCCAAACAAACAACGCAGACACCTTAATTTTCATCACATCTTATTTCATTCTTAAATAATAATGAAAATATATTCAATATGTGTATTGATAAAGACGAGAGCAGCATCTGCGCTTTGCTAGGACAAGGACAACGTTGGGATGTTAGTTACACGTCGGGGTGTACACAATGCATATTGAGTTGGCAAGTCTTGTTAGTAGGTCAGGCCACCGCGGGGTCGCGCGGCAGGGGGAGCGGCTCTGGATCGGATCTGGGTCAATGGTAGCGGAGCGGGCGCCTGCAAGTGGGTCGCGCCGGCCCCCGTCCCTGGTCCGCGGTCCCCCGGTCATCACGACACGAGCGGCCGGAGCGGGCGCTGTCGCTGCGAGACATCTTGACCTTGGCTAGGTTAGGTACGAGCGGCTGACGACCTCGCCCGCAATGTCACACTCACTTGTATAACATAAATGAGGCAGATTGCACACGTTTGAAGTTTCTTCTACCGCTGTATATACTCCCAATCCGATCGTGTTTTGTTTCTCTCTTAAATGTCTAACTAATTTAGACACGACAACTATCTTAAGCCATTTAACTTCGTTTACGTAGACTGTTGATTTTGTTTCGAAACATACGGGCCTACACTCTCGAGAAGCCTACGCGCCTCACTCTGCCTCCGCACCCTTTTATATTTATCCCTTGATAGTCATTCTCCACTCCCTTATATTTAAACATAACTAACTTCGCTATAGATTATTTCTTTCATTACTTTTTTTTTTAAAACTATTATTAAATTTCCATAATTAACTATCGATCTATTCACAAAAACATACTTAAATATAAAATATAAATTAAAGGGTAATAATATAATTTGTACGGGCTCTACTGTTTTTATTAAACAGTTCGCTGTGTGTCGGCCGTGGCGCTTGTAGTTCACATTGAAATTAGCAATCACCAAAAATCATTGTCGTGTTGCGAGATGAACGCGAGGCGGCGCGGGGGGCGAGGGAGGCGCGCGCGGTGAGGGGGGCACGGCCGGGTCGACGACCGCGCTGGAGGCGCGCGGGCCGCGTGGAACGCGCGGTCAGCTCGCACCTGGGGGATGCACCCGGTCACTGACCCCGCCTCCACCTCTGCACCCCTGCACCCCTCGGATGACATTCTTTCTAAATATACAGTCGTATGACTGTCGATTATATCTTCTAATTTTGTTCTACTTTGCGGTGCGCGTTGCGCACAGGGACGACGCCGCGGTGGTTCGCGCTCGTGGGGCTCCTGAGGAGCGCTGGGGACGTCGACCCGCACTATCGAGCGGCTTCTGCCACCCTTCGATTTTTCGCATTAATTCGGCGACGAAGTAGTCTCGCGAACTCGGCGAAGTACACCGCGACGGCCGTCGACCGCCACGCGCCAGCTGCTGACGACGAAGTGTCCGACCACCTGACCACCTGACTACCTACCTAATTTAGGCATCCTCTGTATTAGCTACTTCATTAACGAATATTTATATTTATGAAATTAATTCGCAATTTTCAATAGGATTAGTACGAAAATATAAATAAATAATCAAAAAGAATAATAAGTAGACATAAGTAATAGTAAATGTATAATGAGTAAAAAATATACTATAATACTATAATCTGGAAGGGTTTAGTGTCGCCAATAACAGTCCAAACCATAAAAGCGGAATCGTGGTACATGTCTTTTTTTTTTTTTTATGGAAGAAGGACAATCTGTCTCTAATAATACCCTGAGATCCGGCCGTTGAATCCTGCATATACGAGTTTTCTTAATTAAACCTATATTAATGATTAATACATGATTAGTAGAACAGATTACACCTGGGTTGCCTGGAAGAATCCTGCCGCAAACACCTTTAATTACATTTTTTCGTAACTCGTTTTTGGAGAAAATTGTACCCATACGTTTTTTATATGAATCGCACATAATTTGAAAGATAATCGCATAAGGTATTGCGCAAATTACATTACGAAACCGCACAGTAGTGGAGTGCCACGCATCCAGATGGTGTTGATGATATTTAAGTTTGTGACGTGCGGTTAGAAAATTCGGCGGCAGGTAACAGGTCGAACAGTTCTTCAGAACACTCACCATGATAAATGCGATAGAGAACGCACAGCGAGGAGACGTCTCTACGCAGAGCCAAAGTGTCAAGCCTTTCACAGCTTACTGAGTCCTTAATGATTCGAACAGCTCTACGTTGTATGCGATCAAATGGGTCAAGCTGATACTGGGGTGCACCAGCCCAAAGATGAGTACAGTACTCCATGTGTTACAAGCTATGTTTGTACTAGCTACAAGCTATGTTTTATTTATATTTGTTTTTGTTACAAAGTCTGAAAAGGCTAACTCCGCGGAACAAATAAAAACAAGGCATTTTTTGTTAATGGTTTTTGAAAACACAAACAAAGTATGTCTTGAAAAATATGAGTTCTTTAGGAAAACCTTATGGTAACATCCTCAACACTAGCTATATGTGGCAATTATTTTTTACTAAAGTAAAGAAAACAGATAATCGAATTTCTTATAAAAATATTTTCATTTCTTCGTTCTGGTGTCGAGGCAAAGCACGGCGTTGAGTTCCGCCACTAACACCAATGCCGTCAGAATTCGGCGGAAAGTGGAAAAAAAAACTATACTACATTTTTTTAAAAAGTATATAATGAAAAGCAAATTGATTGATTTTTTCATATAAGGCGTTTCGTGCGTGGTAACACGTGGTTAACACGTGGTTAACACGTGGTAACACGTGGTTCTCACAGGTACGCTATATCCTCCATGTTCTGTTGCAGATTGTTGACGGAGGCGACCCTCGGGCGGGCAGACCAGAGCGCGACAGTGCGCGGTCACAGCGGGGCGACACCGGCCGCAAGACGGACAGCGCGCGGCAACCGGGGCCCGTGCTGCGCGCCGCGGGGCGGACGCCAGTCCCCCCGAGGCGGCGCTGGGTCCCGCCATCCTCGCTGCGGCACCACGAGGTGCCCGACGGCGACGCCAAGCACGACGTCATACATAGGAAGGTACGTAACCCGGAACCCCCCTTGTCGCCTCCACCCCCACACGACGCTAACAGAGTCGTGCAATGTGCAGGTGCGCGGCATACTCAACAAACTCACTCCGGAGAAGTTCCAAAAGCTGAGCGATGACCTCCTCGGGCTGGAGCTGGACTCGGACAAGGTGCTGAAGGGAGTCATCCTGCTGATCTTCGAGAAGGCGCTGGACGAACCCAAGTACTCGTCTATGTACGCGCAGCTGTGCAAGCGGCTCAGCGAGGAGGCGCCCAACTTCGAGCCGCCAGGGCAGCCCTGCACTTTCAAGCTGCTGCTGCTCAACAAGTGTCGCACCGAATTCGAAAACCGCGCTCAGGTGATCACGCGCGCTCGTGCGCTCTTATAATCTCCCAACTCCCATGTTGGGTAGACAGTATACCAGCGTTGCAATATTTTATACTTTTAAACACACACAGAATACCTAATAAAATAACTGTTTACTTACACTGTTTCTAAGGCAGTTAAATCTTCAGAGTCTGAAGATCGATAATGATCTCCGAAGGATTAATTTGTAAATTTTTTATTAATTTTTAATTAAAGTTAAAATTAAAGTAAAATTGTTAGTAAAGAAAACTGCAAGTAAAAAATTTAACATAGTGCTTGGAGTAATTTACTAAATTCCATACTATGCGCGTCCCGTCCGGCCAAAAATTGCTTAAAAATAATAATAATTTACTAATAATATTTAATTATCGTTTTTCATTATAGAACCACAAGTTCATTATATATTTTAATTGTTTATAATATGAATATTTAACCATTTGTGATATGACAAAACACTATATAACTTTACAAATATAATGGTAATTTTAAAAACTTTTTATGCAAATCAGGCGTTCGCGGCGTTCGAAGATAAAGTGCTCACTCCGGAAGAAGAAGAAAAACGGCATCTGGCTAAGTGTAAGATGCTGGGCAACATCAAATTCATAGGCGAGCTTGGCAAGCTGGAGATCTTGGCCGAGTCCATCCTACACCGCTGCATACAGAACCTGCTCGCGCGCCGCGCCGCCGCCGAGCACCACGAGGACCTGGAGTGCCTGGCGCAACTAGTGCGCACATGCGGCCGCGTGCTGGACTCGGAGCGTGGCCGTGGCCTCATGGAGCAGTACTTCGCGCGCATCGATACGCTGTCAGCCTCGCGTGAGCTGGCGCCGCGCATTCGCTTCATGCTACGCGACGTGGCCGAGCTGCGGCGTGGCGGCTGGGTGCCGCGCACGGCCGTCAGCGCCGAGGGGCCTGTGCCCATCCACCAGCTGCGCGCTGACGACGAGCCGCGCCGCGAGCGCGAGCGCGAGCCCAGCGCACTGTTCCGCGGCGGACTGCGCGCGCGCCCACTGGACGACGTTCTGGCGGGGCTGGCGCTACAGCCGCCCGCCGCGCTCGTGCCGCCCTCCGACAAGCTGTTCGGCAACGGCCTGCGCGACGCTTTCCGCCAGCGCTCTGCACCCGGTTTCTTCCCGCGCTCGCACTACAAGCATGGTCACCAGCACGCGCACCAGCACGCTAAGGAGGCTGCGGGACGCAGCAAGGCGCGTGTGCCCGTCACGGGCCTGCAGGAGCTGCAAATGCGGCCAGCGCCCAACTCGCTACTGTTCACGGCCAACCGCCTGTCGCGGCCGCAGCAGCCGGCGCCGCCGCTGGCCTCGCAGGCTGTGCTAGCGCCCGCTTTCGCCAGCGCGCCGCCACTGCTCAAGGAGCCCGCCATCACCATCAAGCCCGCGCCCGACAAGAAGGACAAGCCCAAGAAAGATAAGGTCACTGCTTACATTATTTAGACTTGCTTAGAAATAAACAATCGAAGATAAATATTAAAGCTAAATTATAAATAAATAAAATACCAAAAGGATTACTTGGCAGACTTCAGTAGGGTGAGATGGTATATCATCCTCTGTTCTGTTCGCTTCGGTAAATATACTGATTCCTCCTGTTTCTTGGATTTGTGGGGGGGGGGGGGGTTAGTTTTCTAATTTTTGTAAAAAGGCTGTTGTTCACCCAATTAATAAAAACGGATGTAAGGCCAGCTTCAGTACCTACAGATCCATATCTGTTCTAAGTGCCCTATCTTATAGGTGGAGATCCCACCGTTAAAACCTGCAGGTATCAGTTTTCTTAATTAAACTTATAACTTAATGATTAGTAGAACACATTACACCTGGGTTGCCTAGAAGAATCCTGTCGCAATCACCTTTAATTACATTTTTTCGTAACTCGTTTTTGGACAAAATTGCACTTATACGTTTTTTGTATGAATCGCACATCATTTGAAAGAAAATCGCGTAAGGAATTGGAAAATTAATTATTTAAATTAAAAATCATAAATATTTGCAGGGTCTGAACAAGGAGGAGGCGTGTCGCCTCGCCATCGAGGCAGTGACCGCGCTGGCGGCCGGCGGCGACCTCGACGACCCCGGCGACCCCAGCGACCTCAGCGATCTCGCCGACGCGCCCGAGCCCCTGCGCCGCCTGCGCGACCTGCAGCTACCCGACAAGCTGTTGCGCCGCGTCATCGTGGCCGTGCTGGAGCACGCGCTGGCCGCCGACACCACCACTACCAACACAACCGCCGCCGCCGCCTGCGCAGTCGTGCGCGTCGTCAAGCGAGCGCCGCTCGGCGAAGCGCTACGGGCGCTGCTGTTGGCACACCACCCGCACTTGTGCCTGCCCGCGCTACTCGCGCATGCCGTACGCCACAAGCTGGTCTCGCTGTCCGAGGTGGGCGCCTGGTGTGAAGGCGGTCAGCACCACCCACTGCTGCTCGAGGTGCTGCAGGCGCTGGCCACGGCCGTAGGTGCCGAGCGTCTGCAGGTCTTGTGCGCCGACAGCAAGCTCAACCTGTGCGCGTACGTGTCGGAGCGCGAGGGAAGCGCGGCGCGCGCGTTGGACGCGCTGGAGGCGCGTGGGCTTGGTGCGCTGGTGCCGCAGCTGCGCGTGCAGGCCGCTCTGGCGCGCCAGCTGGCCGCCGAGCCTGCCCCGCCCGCGCTATACCGCTGGATCAAAGCCAACGTGGAGCCCGCCGTACGCCACAACGGCGCCTTCGTGTCTGCGCTCGTGGCGCTGGTGGCCGAGCACGTGACTGCGGCGGCGGGCGCGACTGGCACGCCCGACAAGGCGGCGCTGGAGCGCGAGAAGACGCTGGCGGAGGCCTACGCGCCGTTGCTAACGGCGCTGCTGGAGGGCCGCGCGGAGCTGCAGCTGGCGGCGGTGTACGCCGTGCAGCTGCACGCGCACCGTCACCGCTACCCCAAGGGCATGCTGCTGCGCTGGTTCATGTACCTGTACAACCTGGAGGTGTGCGAGGAAGAGGCGTTCCTGCGCTGGCGTGAGGACGTGACGGACGCGTATCCCGGCAAGGGCGAGGCGCTGTTTCAGGTGAACACATGGCTGACGTGGTTGCAGCAGCAGGAGTCTGAAGACGAGGAGGTGGAGGACTAGCGCGCCTCCCTCGACACTGCACCGCTTTTATTTACGCTCATCTCATATAAATATAATTAAGCCAAATAGTTTAAATATACCTATCCTGGGTACCCGGTTTGGCGCGGGACCCGTCGCGCGGCGTGACGACCCGGGACGTGGCGGGACGTGACATGGCGCGAGGCGGCTCCCTCGTTAAATAGGTCAATTTTAGGTTATACTACGTAAACGAATGTTAGTATCTCGAGATAATTTTTTGTAGGCCTTTTACTCGATTTTGATACTTTTACAAATGTATACAATGTATAGTGTTCGTTCGAACGTATGATTGCACTTCGACCCGCCCCCACCAATGAGCGTATTTTAGTTGAAATTGTAAAAATATACCTATCGAGAACTTGAATCAATTTTTAATTATTATTATCATGATCGTTTATTTTCAATACTAAATGGATGTAGTGGTAAACTGTAAGAATGCTTAAATTTCATTGTATTATCGGATTTTAGAATTTTTTAACGAAATATTATAGAAAACTACAAAAAAATGTTTCCTCAAACAAGAAATGTATGTTGATTGAGTGATTTGTAATAAAAAGTTGTGAAGTGATGAAAGTAATATAAGTTACATTGTCAATATGTATTCCGGATGAGAAATAAACTTCAGTGTAATTTATTATATGCTACTGCGTTTTCATTTGCTTGCTCCGACTACCGACCGAGCCGTCCATCCCCGTGCTCCCCCCGCTCCCCGTGCTCCCCCCGGCAATACCAAATACGGCCGAACCTTCGCCCTAATCCCATTCAGATACTTGAGTATCGTTACCATTTGTTGACGGTAGCGAAACTACCTCTTAACGATACCGTTACGTAGCGATACCATAGATTTAATGTTAACTGAACGCAACGATAAAAATATCTAAGTGTCGTTATTTATTAAGTGTCTACGAGTATATGTAACGTAACGATACCAAAGTTTTAACGTTATTTCAAGCCCTGCTTGTTAGGCGTCACTCTGTGTAAGTTAGTTAATTAATGTGGTCACTTTATTAATTCCAAGTTATAAAAATTAAATTATAACAAATACATGTAAATCTTGGTGGAAAGGTTTTCATAGTTGACATTTTGTTTTCTTTTAATTTTATTTTTAACTTTTTTTCTAAGCATTGCCGCTTGTGGACATCGCCTTCACTAGCAATCTTATCCTGTCGCTTCAATTTCGCATTCTCTAAACATTGTTTTCTGTGTAGTTTCTTTTTCATTCATGTCGGTCCCGTGAGTTTAGGGCAAAACCGGTCCGTCCCCAAGAGGCCCATTGTAGAGGGAAAAAGCCTTCGGTACAACGGAGTTTGCCCTGGTACCCTGAGGCACAACTTTAGAGATATGAAACCATTCAGCCCTCGGCACGCGTTGCCTTGCCATTGGGTCATCCATCTAATCAATCAGACATAATCCACATTCATAACAATACAAACAACTAGTTTATTTTTCCCGTCATATTTGTAATGTTATTAGGTATTAACTTAGGAGCGGCAAAGGGAACACAAATGAAGAAGGTTTAAGGTTTATAATTTTATTTATATAATTATATGAAGAAATTTTTCTTTCTTGCTACAGGCTCCATGGAGCTTAGAAACTAAATAATATTAAGTTTTTACAGAATTTCATATTGGCATTGAGTGACGCAAAATTAACTATTCTGAATTTATGAAAAACCACTATGCTCAAGGATTACTGGAGCTGAAAAAATAGAAAAAAAACATTATTGGCATATTTTCTTACACATCAATTAAATCGTAAATAATTATGTCTAAACTTAAAGTCTTATCAATTTACATGCATCAATCGAAAGAGAAAGTAATGTAACTACTGTGACTGACTATTGTTTAAATTCTATAATATAAACCTTATAAGCCTTAAGAATAAGGCATGTAGTAAAAGCAAGGCTTCGAATATGTGAATATATATGTAAGTTACCAATTCTGATAGCGGTGCAAAGAACACAGAAGGTTACTAGACTCTGGATGGTATTTTCTCTCGCTTGACGCTTCTCCTCCAGCGGGTCGACGCGCTCCCCAAACGGCAGACGGAACATGGTGGATTGTATCTCTGAATTGTTTTAATAACCTCCGAGCCGCTCTGAACCTGGAACCTGGAATCAATAGACAATTATACGAATGAGATTGACAGTTGACAGGCGTCGCTAGGGACGGGCAGCTCGGGCACGCTCTAGTTATAATTCGATATTATCAATAGTGCCCATAATTGCAATTTTGAAAACTGAAGTTTTCTTTTTCAAACATCATGAAAGTTGCTTTATTGGGAAATATAAAACTGTCTTGATTCCTCAAAAACTGTATTTATTTCTAAAAAAGGCTACAGCTACTTTCATGAGATTTGTGTAATTAACGTTTACAAATTCAAAAGTCAACCTTTGTGTAATTAATGTTTACAAATTTTAATTTTTAATAAAAGATATAGGTATAGTTCCTTAATGTTAATGATGCTTAACTTAGTGTATATTGTTTTTGTGGAAGTACGATGGTGATAGTGGAATAGCATTTTTACTAATTTGTTTTGTTTAATTTGTAATTTATGTAATTTAATTTTGCGATGTGTTTCCCCAAATTTCAATTGAGTAGCTTAAGTAGAATTTTACTAAGGAATTGTAGATGTAGTATCTAAGTTTTATAGGGAGACATCGGTAGACGCTTCGCAATGAGCCCAAGAGAGATGAAAGTTTCTTACTTATGTGATTAATTTGGTGAGTCCACGTGAGGTGACTGCCAGGTATTTTTGTGAGACTTTTATACTATAGTTACATTATTGACTACGGATGGATTATGAGATGGAACTATTTTATTTTTCTGGTGAAATATAACATACCACGTTTAAGTAGTGTTTATGGTCCGCAAGTTAAATTTGAGCCACTCAGTTAAATTCAAAATATTCTTTATTCAAATAGGCAATTGTTATAAGCACTTTTGAATCGTCGAATGAACATATGAACAAAAAGCTACCTCCGGTTCGGAAGGCAGTTCTGCTGAGAAGCGCCGGCAAGAAACTCAACAGAATCTTCAACTTCAAAATCAATGGTACAATCTATTACACTTGCTGGCAGCTATCCTGCATTACATTCAATAGATATTAATTCCATACATGTTAGAATATCCAAATCTTTTTGGACTTGTATCATAACATCATTAATGTTGGCTCCAAAATAAAAAGACACGTATCATCTGCATATAAAGTAAGATGGCCCCCTCAGACCTAAAAACGCTATATCATTTACGTAAAGAAAGAACTACACTGGACCTAGTAAAGAACCCTGGGGGACGCCACAGGTGATTGGTAGGATTTTGCTTTGGGTTAGATCTATTTTGACAGATTGATACTTATTACTCAAATAAGACTGCAATAAGTTTAGAACTTTGCTCTGGATAACGTGGCGTGTAAGCTTTCCGAGATCAGTTGGTGGCAAACAGTATCGAATGTTTCCTTTTTCAGGTCAATGAACACGCCCAAGGCAATATGTTTTTTGTCTAGATTAAGTTTGATTTTATTTATAGGGTCAAGTGTTGCATCTTTTGCTTTTCGCTCTAAAAACATACTGACGATCAGAAATATTTTTTTGGCTTTCGAGATGCTTCACCAAGCCCTTATAGATATTTTTTTCTAAAAACAAAGGACTGGAAGTACCGAAATCGAACAATAATTACCAGGATCCGTTTCAGTCCAGATTTATAGATAGGGGTAACTTTAGCTATTACTCTTGAGACTAGGAGGAAATATTTCATCGACTATGGCTTTATTAAAACATTCGGATTAAACTGGAGCTATTAGATTCACTACGCGCTTTATAGCTTTAACGCTAATGTTATCAAAGCCCGAACTTGAATTTGAGTCTAATTTGCTTACAAATTTGATTATTTCCCCGGCTGTACAAGGTTCAAGAGAGGACAGTGAGTCGTAAGCAACAAAATTTAACAAAAGTGAGCAATTTTGTGAATTGTGATATTTTTTCGGTAATTTTTAGCTAACGTTGGGCCAATGCTTGACAAATATTAATTAAAGACCTCACAAATCTTGCTCAGTTCGATAATGTCTTTCGAGTATACGGTCAGTTTGTGGAGGGCCCGACTATATTAAATGTTTTGGTTGGCTAATCGTTTAATAAGATACCACGTTTTTTGAGTCATTATTAAATTGCTGGAATAGTTTAAATAAGTATTCAGTTTTGGTGTTTTCAATTAGTTTTAGGGTAGTCCCTCTTGCTGTAATAAGATTATTTTCTATTATTTCATTACTAGGATCCTGCTTATGTTGGCACTACAAATTGTTTCTATAGGCGATATTTGCATATACGTCGCTATTTATCCAGTCTTTTTGTGGTGGATTCATATTTTAATTTTATTAATTCTGCTTTCACATAAACATTGTTCGTTTTTGTTTTCTAGTAAGGTATAATAGTTTCTATAGTTTCAAAATTTGTTTCAAGTATGTTCTTGTATAGTTAACCGTAGTTAACGGCTTCATATCTTTTGCATAGTATTTGAGCGGGTTTAAATTTATTAATTTGTAGATATATTTGCTTATGGTCGGTCATCGCTGAGTTGATGATTGTTAGTCAATAATAGAATGCGATACTGTATATTAACAACGAAGGTAATGTTAATATGCCTAGTTGTGAAAAATATGGACGGGCAGACGTGTGTTGGCTTACTTTAGCATTAATTCGTACCGCCCGTTTTTGAATTCGAAAGAGACCCCATATGTCTATACCATACTGCAAGGACGACTGTACCGACGCAAAATAGCAAGCTCGAACCGCGCCAGTGGCTAGGGTTCATGCTACTCGACTTAGTGCGAAACAAGCCGAGGATAGCTTTGCAATTAACTGGTGTATATGTTCATCCCATTTTAGACTATGGTCCACATGAAAACCGAGAAATTTTGTAATATATTATATATTTACCTACCGTACACTGCCGCCCAGGTAATACCTAATTCAATGGTTATTAATGAAACTGATAATTCAGAAATTAAATCCATAATTCTTAATCTTAAATGCTATTGCGCGGTAGGGTGGGACGGTATATCGTCTTCTGTCCTTAAAGCTTCGGTAAATGTACTTACCCCACCTATTTCTTGGATTTGTAACCTCTGCTTATCCCAGGGGGTATTTCCCAAAATCTTTAAAAAGGCTGTTGTTCACCCAATTTATAAAAACGGATGTAAGGCCAGCTTCAGTAACTACAGACCCATATCTGTTCTAAGTGCCCTATCTAAGATCTTGGAAAAGCTTATTAATAATAGACTTGTCGACTACTGTAAGAGAATTGTCAGTTTTAGGGCAGTTTATAAAATATAAAAGTAATACCAACGTAATTATTTGTAAAAAGAGTGGGGAATGGCTATAAATAGGGCATGTTTTTGATCGATTGGCCATTACGTCGTTACTCTGCCTCCCGTAAGGAGTAAAGTTGCCACAGTGTCTAAGTGTTTAAAAGTTAGTGTAATCGCTGTTACTGTGTGTTAAAAATAAGTTCACGAGTGAAGAGTAATGCTGAAACTGTCTAAAGTGTGTATTGCGGAGCGTATAAAAAACGCGTATTTGTGAAAGTGTAACAATAAATCGTTATTGTAAAGTGCTACCTTTTATTTCTCCTCCTGACATTTTTATACTACTTAGGTAGATACAACTCGCTTTCTCCTAACCAATATGGTTTTAGAAGTGGCAGCTCAACCGAGGATGCGCTCTCGAATTTAGTTGATGAGGTTGCCCAAAATATCAATAATAAAAAAAAGACTCTTGCCATATTTCTGGACATTTCTAAGGCCTTTGACACGGTCTCACTACCGATCCTTTATAGCAAATTGGAAAATATTGGTATTAGGGGAATTGTCTTGGATCTCTTTAAAAGTTATATATCTGACAGAACACAAGCAGTAAACATTAATAATAATATTAGCAATGAAGCAAACGTTTCGTTTGGAGTACCTGAGAGTAGCGTATTGGGACCAACTCTATTTTTAATCTACGCTAATCAACTTTGCAACCTTTCTTCTGTTCCAAATACCAAAATTATTTCTTATGCAGATGATACCGCTTTGCTTGTGTACGATAACAGCTGGGCCGAGACACGCGAGCATGGTGAGAAAGCTTTAGCCATCCTAATAAGCTGGTTGTCCTGTCACAGGCTATCATTAAATGTGGATAAAACCCAATTTATAACTCTAGGCCCGAAACGCTCGTTGCCACCCATTTCTTTTCCTATAAATGCTCATAGATGCCACCCCGAATTAAGTCCAATTTGCCATTGTAGTAATATTAATAGATCTTCCACTATAAAATACCTTGGAGTTATTATAGATGAGAATCTCACCTGGAGGAATCATATACTAGCTTTAAGTGCCCGTATTCGAAAAATAATATTCATTTTCAAACAATTAAGATCTGGAGCTAGTATAGAAATTGCTAAGATGGTTTATTTCGCACTTGTCCAATCAATTCTTATTTACTGCATATCGGCATGGGATGGTGCACCTAAATCAATCTTACTCCCACTAGAAAAAGCACAGAGATGTATACTTAAGGTTATGACATCTAAACCTAGCCGTTTTCCAACTGCCGAACTATATGACATTTGTAAAGTTTTAACTGTCCGTCAATTATTCGTTCTGCGCTCGATTTTACGGAGGCATAGGCTCACCCCATTCGATCCGCAGAACAATTGCAGAAAACGAAGAGTTGATAAAGTTTGCTCAATAGAGTCACGACGCACTGTCTCTGCAAATCGCCTATTTTATTACTTAAGCCCCATATTATATAATAAAATAAATAAAGAATTAAAAATATATCCCCTGACGTTGTATCAATGTAAAACTAAATTGACTGACTGGTTATTAAACTTAGATTATGATCAGACAGAGAACCTATTGATCGTATAGCTTGATACCGATGAAGCCATCACACGTACGCACACACACATCCACACACGCACACACGTCCACACACACATACACACATCCACACACGCAAACTCACACACCACACATAAACATCATGCACATCGATCACTCTAATAATGTTTTGTTTATTGTATACCTTTTTATTTTATTTTTTCTTTTAATTAATTAATTTTTAATACTATTATTGCATGCTTTTTTAATTATTATTTTTATCATTTGTTATATTTTAAAGATTTTTCTTTTTTTTGTAATTGAACTCATTTTGATCATACTAATTTATGAATGGATGCTTGTGAGGCGGGCGTTAATAACTGCCACACAGTTTACAACTAATGCGGTTATTATCGTTATAAATTGTTTTTTTTTGTAATTTTGTTTATGAATAAATTATATTATTATTATTATTATTTGGAATATATTAGAAATTTTGTAATATTACTATAGTTAGTCATTTGTAGTCCTTGCGCTTGGTCTTCAGTAGCTATCCAGGTTTCTGTGAGCAGTACCATGTGTGTGGTTGTCGGCATTTACCCTTTTTACGTATACTTCTTGTATTTAGGTATAGAAATGATAAGCGTGATTCGTTTGTATGTATATCTTGGTAACTGGTTGCTACTATTTGATAAGTTATATTATCTAGTGGCTTAGACTTGCTTAGTGGTGTTTTTAGTTTTTTGATCCCCTGTTAACTATGGTTGGAGTTCCCTGTATATACTTTATTGTAAGGTTCGTTTCTCCGCTAGCAGTACGTCGCTTAAGTTCATCTTTCTTATGTCAGGTATTTATACTGGGTTGGGGTTTGGTTTGAGAAGAATTTGACGTTAGCAGGAAGTTTGTCTTTGTTACGGAGTATGTGGTGTGGATTAGAAAAACATACCTTGAGTTTGCTAGGTTTTTCAGGATTTTATTTGTCGAGGCGAAAATAATAATCTGGTTTGCAAATATCATTTTTTAATGATGTGATAATTTTAATTACCTCTGATTCATCGTTGAGTTTAATGTTATCACCTCCTGTTTTTGCCACGCCGACCATAACGATATTACACTCTCTCTTTTTACGTTCTTGGATTTCTCGCATTATGTTCTTATTGACTTGTAACCGGGTAACCTTTACCTATGGACGTAATTTTTTTATTTCACTACTATGGACGCGAGGAACCTGTATTTATTGCTTAGAATCCCACTGCTTTTTTAAGAGAAGAAGACAATTTTGTGCCTTAGTTTACATGAAGCCTATTCATGAAACAAAATAAATATAAACAAAGTAGCTTTTTATTCTACTTTAAGCTTCACAACGATTTAATGAACTTAAAGTTACAATTCCAGTCTTTGTCCACATGGGAGGACTCTGATGTGTTTCTGACGTATTGAGATCGATTTTATTTACAGTATCTGCAATTGTTTTTATTTTATTCTCCCCGTGTGTTACCTTCGCTTGAACTTGTTTCAGTTTATCGTTTATCTTGCTTTGCTATACTCTATTCATATATCACATGTTATATCGTTTATTATTCTTATTTAGTTTTGAATGCATGCAGCTTCATTAACCCACCCAACGTACCCAAAGAGCAGCCCTTATACTTCGAGTTCAATATAATAATGCCTTCAGGGAACTGTTGACCCTCCCTTATCCCTGTAGTTCATCAGGCATGTTTGCAGATACTCACACAAATGATTATTTTGCAATAATGTGTAAAAAGGTGGCCTCGGTTATACAGAGGGTAAGGGCAAGCATCAACAGCATCCTGAAGATATTTGCAGATAGAGTGGATGGGCCGACAATAGGGAGGTTTATTAGGATGCACGTGCAAAATATAACCGGGGTAATCTCCCTGTTGTAGCTATTTGTTTATTTATTTACTTATTTATTTGTTTAAAAGTTATTATATGTTATCTTTTTGTATTTTATTTTACTAACATAGTTCTTAAGTAGTTCCATTGTACTAACCAACTATGAGCCTATGTTGCTTTAAAATAAAAGATTTTTATTTTTTACTAAAGTCTGGATTCCAGGACATTCTGGAATTAGTGGGAATGAATCGGCAGACTCCTGCGCTAAGTTAGCTACTCAGTGTGACACTTTAGATCAGTTTTCTAATTCGGCCCAGGATTTGTTGTCCCTTGCATCTGCCCATCCTTGGATGAGTCCTGGAGGAAACTCTGGGAAAGGTCAAAGTCTCTGAAAGGTAAGTACTATGCTTCTATCCAACCTTCTATCCCAAAGCGACCTTGGTTCTTTACTCAAAAATTTACTGAACGGAGAATTATATCAACAATTTGTCGTTTGCGTTTTGGGCATGCATGTACGCCTGTTCATCTGGCTAAGATCAGGGTCAGGGATCACTCTCTGTGTGAATGTGGCCTCGACGACGGTTCTCCTTCTCACATCCTTTTCTTTTGTCCTAAATTGACCCGTCCTTTATATGACATCCTTCCTTATAAAGTTCCCCGCCCCCTTAATGTCCAGTGTTTGTTAATGTTTGTGTTTAGTCCGTTATGTAAATTTTTATGTAAATATATTAAGAATAACAAAATTAAACTATAAACTAACATCTGTGTAAAATAATAGATATTACTAACCCTCTTTATTTATATACTGTATAATTAGGTTTCAGAAGTGAAATATGAAAAGAAAACTATACAACACTATTGTTACAAATACAATCTTATTTATTAAAAATCAAAATAAGTATAAACTGAAGTTTAAATAACTAGAAACTTATATAAAACACCAACAACATTCGAAAACACATATAGGTATTTACTCAGTGTTAATTATAGCAGCTCTTTTAACCAATTCACAATATTTATTAATTATTTAAATTATAACTTACTAATAATTATCTATTAACAACCTAGTAACAAATCACATCGACTACAAGACGTGTAACCTCACTTATGTGAGGGCCAAATATGTCTTCCCGCTTAAATTAGTAACTTTTAATAACAAATGAAAAGAGCGGGGATTTTGACATTGTCAGTGACATTGACACATTGCAGTACTATATTTGACAGTTGACAGAAGTCTCCTAACTGTATATATATTTTTTGTATTGTTATAGGTGAAGGCAGTATTTTAACTGGATCTCTCTTAAACATGCATTTTCCTGTTGTATAATATTATTCCTTTTTTTTTACCGTAAAACCTCTTTCGTGAGTTCTCCATTCAACGTGACACTGGCGAAGTGATTTTGTGCTCAACTGGCACGCTCGGAACGCCATAATAGAAAGAACAGAACAGAACAGACTTTGGTTTCGGATTCTAAACACTTTTTGATGATTGTGTGGCAAAAAAAAAAAGAAAATTCATAGTAACAGTTACCGTACAAAAGTCTATAACCATTAATTAATAGTTAGTAGTTGAATTATGAATTGGCAATAACCGAGGAACAGAACACAAACATATTAATACTGACAGAATCAAAAAAACTATCAATTGGTTTTAATTTTTCGCCTGGCCACACTCGTACAGTAATATTGTTAACTAATATACATTTATACTTTTATACTATTTATACTAATATAATAAAGCGGAAGAGTTTGTTTGTTTGAACGCTAAGATCTCTGGATCTACTGGATCGATTTTCTTTTTTTTGTTTTGTATAAAAGCTCCATTCTTCATAAGTGCTATAGGCTATATAATATTACATTACACATATATACTAATAAATTAAAATACTTTCTAATTTGACATGCAACTTATTCTGCCATGTTAATAACAACCGTCGTTGCTACGCGACCGCGTTTGTTACCGCGACATTTTGATATTCATCCTTATGAAAATAAATATAATAGTCACTTTTAGGATTTCATCTAGATTGAAATTATATTTCTATAGAAATTATATTCTTATATTTCAAGCAGGCGTAGCCGCGTCCGGGTCCGCTAGTTGTTAATAAAGTACATATTGTCGTATACTGTGTGTCGAGGCAAAGCGCGACGTTGAGTTCTACCACTCAACACGCAATGCCTCCAGAATTCGGCAGGAAGTGGGGAACGGAGTGTCTTAACGCTAGGTTCTCTCCGCCTACCCTGCTGTGTGCGAGATACAGCATGAAGCTGTTATTTCTATAAAACTAAAACATGGGAAACTTATTAAGATATTAAGACTCTGTTCCCCATTTTCCACAGAATTATAGAGGCATTGTGAGTTAGGCGGCGGAACTCAACGCTGCGTTTTGCGTCGACGCCAGAGCGAAGAAATAAAAATATTAAATATTTAATTTCCTCGAGCGGGAATCGAACCCACAACCTGTCGCGTGTACAGAGTGACACTTTGTGCCCCTGGGGCACGCATGGCCTCTGTTGTAGTTCATTAACAATATAGAAATGATTAAACTCAGTTTTTTTTATGTCATCCAGTTTTTGATTAATCTTCTTGTATTGCCTCTTATAAGTAAATGTAATAACTAAAGCAACGGCTTATTTAGATTTAACATGTCCGCACACAAATGAGAGTACTGAGGGACTGTGCGGGGCCATATATTGAACAATATTATTGTCAATATTGTATCGCGTACAATAATATTGTGTGTGTTTAGCTAGCCTTCAACAAATGCAAACACGAAAAGATAGCAAAATATTTATTGGATTTTTTTTTGATAATTTTCCTTTATATAATTATAAATAATAGATTCTTTTTTCATTGTTTTAATTATTAATATGTAGAATGATTGATTTCTCGGTATATGGCGTTTCGAGCGTGCCAGTTGAGCACAATTCATTTCGCCAATGTCACGTTGTATGGAAAACACACGAAGGAAATTGACCGGTAATAAAAAAGATAAATATACACAATTATATAATATATATATTAATATGTAAGTTTAATATTTTATTTTTGACAAACAGCTGCCATTGTTGCCAGCCGCAAAATATTATGTCCTCTCTGCTCTCAGGTATACCAACATATTTCAGTCTTATCTAAGAATTAAGATATTGAGATTTTCCTGAGAATTGTTTGAACGTTATGTTTATAATTTATATTTTAACATATTGATTTAGGGAAATCGCCATGAAGCTCCTATATATAAAGTTTTACTAAAATAATGTAAAAATCATTGGTCGTTATTCATATTTTAAGCCAAAGTTGCGCAACATGGCGAGTTTGTCTCAGCTGCTACAATAAAAATTATTTCAGTGATTGATACGCTCTAGTTACCAAGATTTTAAGTTAACAGTTATCTTCTAATTCATATTTTAAAATTAGTGAAGGTGATGGGACAGTCAGTGAATTCGTGTGGCTAAATTGCGATCGATGCAGAGGCGATAGCCGTGCTATCCTGTTTTTGTTGAATAGTGAGCTTAAAAGGAATCCGTCAAGCTGGAGCGACTCCCGGAATATCTGCGTGACACCGTCGACTGGTTCATGGGGTAAGTTACTATGAATTACGACAACAAAAAAGATTGTATTAAACAGGAGACTAGTGAACAACTGAGGACTATTACACTATTGGTCACAAAGAATTCTTTAATGGTACACCAGGTAAAGTTGTGTCAAAGTCGCCCTGGAATCTTGTGTAACATTATGTACTAAATTAATGTCCAGATAGAGCGTAATGGCCTAAATCAGACATATATGTTTTTTTTTAAATATTGAAAATTTTCAATAGGTGTTTTTAGGTGGAGTGAGATTAATTGTTAGTTTTTTTAAAAAAATTTTTACAATTTGTTTATTTCATTTACCAAATATGCTATTTCTTTAAAAATTTTATATATCAAAGGTGTCAAAATAAACATGAAATATTATTAATACCATGTAATATATTAAATAAATACTTAATTTAATTGTAATAAATGTCATTGTACAAACAATAATGTTATGTTATTGACTAAAAAGTTGAAAGTGAAATATAGCAAACTGTTTAGTCTCATAGTTACTGTCCGCTACCATCATATGCCGCAGCATTTAAGCCAACATATATCTTACTTTTTATTTTTACTTAACTTTTTATCTTGTCTGTTACTTAACTTGTCTGTAACAAAAAAATTACCAAACACAAATTATTTAAGGCTACTAAAATTATATTGCCAACCCCGCTTATGAAGTATATTGAAGTTTACTTAGTTTGTTACTCAATCAATCAAATGACCTTCAATGTTTCAACATCCAATGAGAGCCGTTAGTCAGTGTTGACAAAGAAGCAAGGGGCTTCTATGCTGGCTGTAGTGGGACAAGTGTGCTCGGTGGCCGGCTGGTGGCGGTGGCGGCGGCGGTGGAGCGCGCTGATAAGGCGTGATGTCAGAGAGCGGGCGGCGCCGGCGCGTCAGTACCGCGCGCACCGCACAGCATGGCGGACGACGCCAGCCCGCGCCGCTGGCCCGTCGGCATCCTTCGGCGCAGCGGCGCGCGCGCGGCCCGCCGCGTGCTGCACGTCCAGTACCGCAGCGTGCCGGCCTCGCCCGCGCCCGCCACGCCCGCGCCCTCGGTCGTGCTGCCGCTCGACATCGACGACACCGTCTCTTGCTTCTGCAGGTGCGGTGCCTCATCCTCTATGAGTAACATATTTACACGACCACTTTGAATTGCATTCCCAATACGTAGTAGGAAGCAATACTAATTGCGATACCTACTTGCAGGGGGGGAGCAGAGAGCGGTAACTTGGCGTTATCGCATTATCGCGTTATCGGAGCTCCCACCTGCATGACGTCACGCGCCGCGTCGCTCGCCACTCACCAACCCGTTCTATTGTCTTTGTCTTGATATATCTACTGTTGTGTTGCCTAAGTGTGTGATGTGTGATGTGACGCACACACGCACACCACTCGTGGGTTATTTCCACAGTGTTTATGTATTCATAAACCATAGAGTTTACTTTACCCCACATACCTAATCCCTTCCCGATCCCTTGAAGCAAATTTCAAGTGTAGTAATTATATCTTTTTTTTATTATTAGTAGTTATTGATTAATTAATATAATTTACACTCAAATTAACGATGGAGGCGTTGCGTGTTGAGTAGCGGAACTCTACGCCGCGCTTTTGAACCAAAGCGAAGAAATTTAAATATAAATTGAAATATTTCATTTTCTCGAGTGGGGATTCACAACTAGTGTGTGTGCTAGATTGGCCCCTATTTGATCCTCATAATTAAGTGTTCTGGATGAATCATCCGCGTCATTATTATCTAACAGATGTCCTTAAATTCTTTCCCAATAATGCGCGAAATAATTTCCTGTTCGTCCCTTCTTGGACAAATAGCTCTAGAAAAGTTTTCATTACTACGTATATGTATTATGAAAGGACAGCTCAAGCAGAGAAATCGGGATTTATCTCGAGGGCAATATCAGCAGCATATTTACCGCGTGTGTGTATTGTTGCAGGTGAGTGGCGGGTCGCTCGCAGCACGTAAGTGTCTGTCGCTCTCGTGGTCGATCATGAACACAGGACTTCATACACTGACACACTGACATAGTCACTAGACACGTTCAAATTACAGGCTGTAAAAGCCGAAGATTATCTTCATTAAATTTCCTTGATGATGAAATAATTTTCGCTCGTAAGTTTTCAATATACACGTGAAATAAAAATCGATGAAATATCACTTTACAATTTTCAATTATTTAGTATAAATATACAAGGTACCACATCAGGTATCCAGATTTTCAAAATAAAATATAGCCTAAATGTTGCCTAGACATAACAGCCATACAACCAATAAAGTTTTCAAATATTCAATAATACTGGAGATTAGCGTGTACAAACATACAAATAAACAGACAAACATACATCTTTTTTTGTGGATTTGGGCTCTATTATTGTTCCTAAGCCGGGCGGCTTCAATTATTATTTTGTAAATATATTGAATGTACAGACGCGACATTTTTACTTTCTTATATGTATAGATAGGGATTTCATTCGTCGCCAACTTGTTCCCATGCGCCGCAGACGGCCTCTCAAGTTTAGTTGTAAACTAATATTTGAGTACCAGTGACGCTCGGCCTTGACCCGGCGACTCCACCGTCACCGTCGGGAGGCCGGGGGCGGTTGAGCGCACTGCGACATCAGAGCTCAGAGTGGTGATGCTTCAAAGAAGAAAGTCATTTAGCCAATTGTAAAGTTGAGCCGTCGTGGCGCAGCGGCACAAGGCACAGTCACGACTGTTACCGCGACGGTTGTGGGTTCGATCCCCACTCAACGAGGTTAAATATTTATTTACGTTTTTATTTCCATTTCTTCTTTCTGGTGTCGAGACAAAGCCCGGCGTTGAGTTCTGCCACTCAACACGCAATGCCTCGAGAATTCGGCAGAAAGTGGGAAAGGTTTTCTCTGCCTACCCTGCTGTGTGCGGGATACAGTCATTCCAAAGGCGTGTCATGGAATCCTGGAATACATTAGTACGTATGCTCTAGACTTCTAGAGTCCGGGCGCTATTCCGAGATCCATGCACAATGTACGGTAATGTGAACTAAACGAGTTAACATACCTATACTAATTTAATTATAGCTGATAATAATTTATGCTAATAGACAATTTGCCTTTACCAAATGGTTTCAAAAAATGGTTCGGTTGTGGGTTCGATCCCCGCTCGAGTTCCGCCACCTCACTACAGGAGAACAGTGTATTAACACTATATTCCACCTGCATCTTTTACTGTGCAGGATATCATTATAGGTACAGTTACAATTTGACATGCAATTTTTCCGCCATGTTTATAACAACCGCCGTTGCTAAGCAACAATTTGCAAAGGTTGTTAGAAAACGTAATCTAAAATGTGCTTGCTTAACGCATCTCTCTATTGAAAACTGAAAATAATTTCATAAATATATTTAATAAATATTCGTATAGTTCAAGCGGGCGTAGCCGCGTTCGGGTCCACTAGTATATTCATATAAATAAAATTAAAGGATCTGTCTTCAATATGAACATAACTGTGATTTTGCAAAAGCAAAAGTGCATTATAGATATTTACACGATACGAAAACACAATTAAACAATTTTATTTTTTTGTTTGTTTGTTGTTTGTCCGGATTAGCTGAAACGATTATAATGGGACTAACACTGAAAGATAGAGGCAGTTGTGGAGCAACATAGAGGCTATTTTGACACATCAAAAAGTTATATCAATTTAAAGTATGGTCTTCGAGAAAAAGTTTCTAAAAGTTATTTTATGCAATTGTTTTATTGAATTGGCCAAATATTTCGTTTCCAATGTTTTGTTGTTTGATATTGTTTTGTAAATTATTCATTGTATGGTGATAGATAGAGCAAGAACCAAGGAGGATTTGTGACAATCACAATCACAATGTATAGTGCACTTCCCGCAGACCTAATACATATAAAGATATATGTAAACCTAAGTTTGTTAACTTGACTCGCGCTCGGCCGGTTGAAGCGGGCGAAGCCGCACGGGGGTGGGAACTAATAAGAAGTAAAGTTGAATAATTGATTTAGGGCGCTGATATAGCGTGTTTACGATTGATCTTTATAAATAATATTAATGCTTGTGATTTATGGTGTGATGAATTTAAACTTGCATATTTAACGCTTATTGTAAGATATTGTTTTGACACACATCGTTCCCTTGTTCCAGGTGAGTGCGGCCTGCGGGCCCCGATTGCATGTCTCTATCATGCTGGACTGCCTCTGGTAAGTCCAATTTTATTGTTGAATAAAGGCAAGTCTCGTGGTGCATACATGATTTACAGAAGCTGAGTAATCGTTAGAATACATTATTAGGTATTCTAGATACATTTCGCTATACATCCTAGTAGAAGAGTGGCCGTGGTGGCTTGATGACGTATGCACCGGTTGCGGGTTACCCGGTGTATCTACTCTCTCTACCAGAGATAACAGTATCAATTTACTCATCTGCTACTCTCAATCTCTTATTTTGAGGGTTCTGTATCTCAAATTAAATAAACCAAACTCTTATAGCTTATAGAATAACTCTGTTGCACGTCTGTCAACATCAATTTTTCAAGCTTAAAATATTAAGTTACTATACGATTACTATTATTAAATATATAAATTTTGAAATGCTTTCAACTATACGAATATTTATTAAGTATATATTTATGAAATTATTTTCAGCTTCTAATAGAATAAATGTAAAATATAAGCCAAAATTATCAAGAGAAGCCGAAAAAGAATAATAACTATAGAAAAGTATTCATATTAGAAAAAATATCTGAGAAATTGAAATGAATAATTAAAATAAGTACCTAGAAAAAATGCCAATTAAAATGAACAAAAATATTCAGTAAACATAACCAAACGAAAAATAAAAATTTAAAAAAACTTAATAAAATCAATAAATAAGGCCGCCTTTGCATACATGTTTTTTTATTTCTTTTCTGTACTATTTGTATTTAAACTAAACTAAAATCACCTATATTGTCAATATTACGGTCGGTCGCGCCGCGCGCGCCGGCTAGTGTACTTAACACTATTAGAATGATGCACAATAAACGATTTCAATCTAGATAAAATACGTTAACAATAACCTAATAAATTTAAATAACCATCACAGATAAACGTTTACCAGCGCGGATTTTTTAATAGATTTTTGAAAGGACAATATTTTTGTAAAACATGGTTTTGAGCTCATTGTGGGCGACCTTTTTTGTACTGTTAGGTTCTGTTGTTCGGTTGTAATTACCATGACAGAATAAGTTGCATGTCAAATTGCAATGTATTTTAAAATATTAGTATATATCGAGAATCTGTTGAGTTTGTTGCCGGCTCTTCTCTGCAGAACTGCCTTCCTTTCACTGTACAAGAATATTTATCCTCTAAATATTCTTGTACAGTGTAAAAAGCTTTACTTGTTACAACTTTTTTACAAATACTTTAAATTTTGGTAGTGGCAAGCTTAGAATATACTGTGAAATTTTATTATTATACACGTATTCTCCTCAGACCCATTAAAGATTTATTAACGTTTTGGAGGCGAAAACTTGGAGTAACAATCTTATATTTATTTCTCGTTCCTATCGTATGATTGTCACTATGTTTACTATGGCAATGTATACATCCAAAGGACCGGGTTCTTTTGAACCCGTGCATCTTTAAAAAGAAACATAGTAATAATATAAGTCTTTATTTGAGATAACATAATTAGGTTGTGTTACATTTTTGTTTAAATACATTAGTTTATAGTATCTGTTTGCTGATTAGCAAAGGCCTCCTCCAATATCTTCCACGCGTCTCTGTCCTTCGCTACTCTGGTCCATGTGCCCCCGGCAACTGCTTTAATGTCATCCGCTCATCTCTTATGTGGGCGTCCTCGTTTTCGGCGCCTGTGACTCAAGAAACAATGTGAGCTTGCTCCATTTGTCCTTGCCTCGAATGGTGTGGCCTGCCCATTTCCACTTAAGTTTCTTGACAGTAACAGAAACATATTTTGTTTGGATATAGCTTTTTATTGAAAGCATACTTCTGTGCAATGCATTCTGGCAAGTTCCTATCCTGTGCTTTAGTGGGGGACCATGTTGATGTTGATGACGATGACCAAGGACCATGAGAGGACGGGTAGTATGCAGGTACCAACCAGCTTTCTTTTAATTTTTATATGTATTTGTTTGTTTTTCATTATTTTTTTAAAGCTCCAATACCGCTTCCAAGCATTGCTAATACGTCTCTCGATTTTTTTGGACATTTGTTCGTTTATTGATTTTATTTGCCCCAAATAAACATATTTATTGACATATTGGATACTGTTATTGTTAATGAATATTGGTTCTTGGAATCCGTTAGTCATTATTTTAGTTTTTTGTGTATTCATTACCAACCCAGTTGGTTTAAAAGTTGACAAGATTACCAAATCGTCGGCAAATCTTAGATGTGTCAATTGTTCATTTATCATCATCATTGTGTTGTTTTATTTTTCTTAGAAGAATACATACATATACACATATTTTGACAACTGTTGTTGATAACAATATAAATTTTTAAACTTATTGCATTTGGGCATCGAATATAATACATAAATATTGGATTACAAATTCTATTGAGAGTGGTTAACTTTCCCTTACAGATGCATATTGTACAACATGTAACAATATTACTCTGGTGATCCATTCTATTAAATACGATGGAGTTTCCTAGACGAGCAAACACCTTATTACTTTAAAAATGACAGCTGTAAATGTGGGCCGATCTTTTGATTTTGACACACTTTCAAGGCATTGAAGTAAGGCAAATAGGGATTTTACAATCATCGGGATTAGATACATACAATCGGCTCGTGTCGCGCCTCGCGGTGTGGTGGTAGTGGCGGTGAGCGGGGCCAGTACCGCGCCGACCGCGGCGCGAGAGACACGCCCTGCGATGCCGGCGCCGGGCCCGCCCGGTGCAGTGACTAGTGACAGTGAGCGGTGCAGTGCTGGCACGTGACTCCGCGGCGCCCATGCTGCGCTCGGCCAGCACGGGCCCGGTGGGCCTGCCGCCGCCGCCGCACGCGCGCCTGTCCCTCTTCGACTCCTGCCACCGCAAGATCAGACTCATCAGCGGAGGACCCGTCGCCTTCCTCGGTGGCCTGGTCGCGTGAGTACACACACCAATCACATCAGGCACTCGCCACGCGCCGAGTGACGCCACCGATAGTGCAAATTTATATAACGGTAAAGGCCTCTGCGGCAACCACTAAATAATTCACCTATTGTAATATTTTATTTAATTCGTTATTTGATGTTGTTTATTTTTGTTGCATCTATGACATACGTCATATGGACAGAACCAGTCGGAGGTGGTCACTTGTTCTCTCCCCCCCCCCCAAACCTCTCCCCGCCGCGGCCGTCCGTCGCGCAACTTGATCGTATTGACACACATATTAGTGTTACGGTCACTTTCATCAACAACACCGCGGGCTCCGACCTCCAAGCGTGTGACTGTTAACGGTACATAGGTAAATGCGGGATGCCAGGATCGGGAGAGATGCAGCGCAAGCCGGTCGTTACCCGCTCTAATTCTAAACAGGTAACGGAGTTTTGTGCGGTGCGCTAAAGTAAACTGCACGGGCCGCCTCGAGCACCCGGTATTACGGTAGTGGTGTAACGGCACCGCGGCCTACAGAGATACATGCAACAATAACTTGTAACCAGCATATAACAATTTGACGAGAACGTATGGCTTAATAGGCAGGCGCTTGGACGGTTTCCAAGAGGCGCAGGTTCTGGTCGTGTTCCCTGCCTAAACTAAATCTTCAGAATATTCATATTGGTGCCAAAATTAGACAATCCCTTGTATCACATTTTTTTGTTATAAAATTAAGTATGATCGTTGCCTAATGCCTGACATATTCCTTTGTATGATCGTTGTTTTAAAAATAAGTACTCTTAAAAGCAGTGAATGTGAAAATGGACCAGATTCACTTAGAACAAGTGCACTTAACTCGTGCTATATTCATTTCATACCAACATAAGCTGTACAATGTATACGTTAATAATGAAGTGAAGTCACTTCTAGAATTGGCTGTCTGGCTGGTGCCTCATGTAAAGTGTTCTCAGGAACTGATTGACCTATTACCTGGGGCAGTGTTTCCAGTTCTACCTTCACCTCGGCGGCTGGCAACGCACCTGTAGCTCCTCTGGTGTTGCACGTGGTCACTTTTACGTCTATTACTTTAAATTTAAATTATTTATTTCGCCTCGCGTACGTACCTATGTACGTTCTTTGAATATTAGTTGCAAAATGTTTATTCATAATGAA
This sequence comes from Heliconius melpomene melpomene, assembly GCA_000313835.2. Taxonomy (NCBI): domain Eukaryota; kingdom Metazoa; phylum Arthropoda; class Insecta; order Lepidoptera; family Nymphalidae; genus Heliconius; species Heliconius melpomene. Next base: position 28,329 of record HE670312.1, on the reverse strand, counting down.
TAAAAACTGATTCGGGAAGGGAAAGATCACTGTGTGGACGACTGTCTGGTCTGTCTCTCAGTCTGCCTGCCTGTCAAGACCCTTTAGCTGAGGAACGCTTGGATATATCAAGTTAAAATTCGAACCATATACTCAGATTTTCTAATTCCCCATGATTTCCTAAAAAAAATATTTCTATATTTCGCGCATTTGTTAGAAAAAAATATATGGCCGTTTATATAGCAAAAAAAAGCTTATTTCCACACTATAAAATCTACTTTTCCAGTAAAAAATCTGAAAACTATACATTGGATAAATGGTAAAAATAATAGCCTTAATTAAATAGCAATATGACATAGCATAAAGCATATTTTGACAATAAAAAGGAAATCAAAATTAATAGGGTACTTCCAGTTACCCTAGAATTATGAAATTTGGACATGACATCTACAGGTAGTAAGTAGTACTTGTTCAGGAAAAAGGGTTGTGGCTAAGCTAAGCCTCAATTTCAGAAAAAGTTAGGCTAGCGCTTGTCCGGTTTGTTTGAAGTTTTAAATAAAGCTTCCAATTCAAAAAAAAAGTTCTAAAACATTCAATTTTTGGGCTAAAAATCGGGACGTAACGCTAAAATCGGTACATCTGACAACGCTGATACGTACGTACATTAAATATAGAGGCAAAGATAAGCTCGGCCTTCTCGGCGATCAGGCCGTATGACGTCAGACACCGCCCCCCCCCCCTCCCCCGCCCCCTTATTAGACATGTTGCACTCTGAGAATGACAGAAAACATATTAAATTTATAGAATCCTTTTTATTACTCTCTTGCAAAAACAAGGAGAAATTTGAAATTGGGTATTTTATTTCTGAGATTGCGATGTATCCATACTCGTGCCTATGTACGGTCGTCGCTGCCCACGCGCGTGCCGCGACGTCCACTTATTAGAAAGGAGTATATTCTGTCACGCTATCGTCGTAAACGCGCTCAGTTTTCTAAATGATAGACAGATACATATTGTAAATTATTATCGCGTAGATAAAGTATCAAATAAATAAAATGGCAGCCAAAAGCGCGTGGGCGGGTGACGTTGTTGCTGACGTCACGCACTTCCGAGCAACAGGTGCTCCCGCCTCGTCCCTCCGCCTCGTGAGGCCACGCGCCCCCGATTGCAGCATTTATACGAAATATACCTTGTTTATAGTTCCGCACCCTAAAAGGAAGAAACAGAACCCTTATAGGATCATTTATTTGTTGTCCGCCTGTCCGGTTTAATAGTATATAAAAATAGAAAAAATAAATAACATTCTGTGAAAGTCACCGCGTAATCAAAAAGCATATTGTAAGTCCATCCATAGACCAAAGTCATTACAAAATACAAACTTATAATTGCAGTTCAATTCATACAAAATGAATGCATACATCCGTAAGTTTAAGTTTGACAACTTCAAATTGTACTTCCCGTTGACATACAATCCTATAATTGGTACTAAATCCTCGATAAGCGAGTTCGCTTCGCGTTTTATTGATTTTTTTATCAGTATTCAAATTAAAATCTGTGTGAATGAATGTGCGATGTTGCTGCTGTGCCCTTGTGATGGTACAGGTGGTGCAGGTACCGCCGCCGGGCGCCGCCGTACACTCTCGAGCTGCATTTAGGCCGTTGCAAAGATAAAGTAACTTTAGATGTTTAGCTAAAATACACACACCTACAATTTCTATTGACACACAGACATTATTTTAATACGAAGACTAGATGTGTGTGTGTCGATATAAATAGCGTTGTAAAATATTTGTCTGTGTGGCGCATAGCTCGAATCGGGGCGCGTTGTTTGTTTACGGAAGGTTCCTCATTGCCAAGCCGGTACCTACTTAACAACAGAGTTGCTGTAATGAGTTCCGTGTGGAAAGCGCGGCCACTGCGCCACCACGCCACCATGCCACCACAACACCACGCGATCGTTTCCGTTATAATTTTTAACACCATTATTTCCAGTTCCTGACGTTATTTGACATTTTCTTCTACTATATTTTGTCGAAAAGTTTTCGTAGAATTGTAATCAGCATCGTTGTGGTATCGACTGAGACCGCAGCCCAGGTCCATGCGATTGTGAATTGTAAATTGTAGCTGCTTACACAAGAATGTGCTTGAATATATTTGTTACTTTAATTATGATTATATATATATCTAATTTAGCTACGACGTATAACGTTAATATGTTATACATGTTATGAACAAATATAAAGACAAATGAAATATATTATTTAGGCTTAAAAGAGGATTTTGTTCTAAGAGGTCACCGTTGCGTTGTTAGTCTGCCGTCAGGCAGTTGGCACGACGCCCGCGCCCGCGCACGTCACCACTCATATCACTGCAGTCGAGAGCGCGCCAGTCAGCCAGTCACGTATGTGAAGAGGGCGCTCGCGCACGCGCAGTGCACACGGTCTGTCATGACAACTGTGTCACTGAGGGGGCTGGGCGCGGAGGCACGACGGAGCGGCGGGGGGAGGAACACCCGCTCGCCCTGCGCTCAGTCGTCACCGAGATGTGTCACGCGGTGGTATTGGGTGTGTTGTTCTCGCTGCCGTCGTACTTGTACTCGGCGGTGCCGTTCAGGTGAGCCCGTCCGTCGGCGTAATTCTATAGTTATATTGGGCTTCCGCCATAGAACACCTGGTGCTAACGACGGTGCTGATCCATCCTTAAATATCGTTGAAATCCTACTTGAGACAGATAACGTCAGCTTTAGTGAATTTCTTTGTTGAATCGGACTGTACGCAGAGGCGTGATGGCGCAATACTCAATCATTGTTTACGTAGATAACGACATGTGGACATAATGCAATTATTAGACGGGCATGCTCGTTGTCCTCCGTGACTGGTGCGAGCTCAACCTTCGGCGCACTGCTTATTGCAGTCTGAACTGGCACGGCAGTGCGGTGACCGCGTGCGGAGGGCTGCGAGTCGAATATTGGAAATATTTGCACTTTTTAATATTTTTTTATCATTGAATCCTGAAAATATGAATAAGTTACAAATTACTCTCTTTTACATAAAGTAATCCTAAAAGTGGAACAGAACACCGGCAATGTTTGCCAGAATAGAACCTTGTCGTGCCGCGTAAATAGATTAAATATATTAATTATAATTGAACTGACTTATAATAATCTATAATTAAAATTTGCTTTTGTACATTTCTACGCGTGTATTGTTGTAATTTATTATATATAAATAAGCTTAACTAAATATACGCGATAAGTTCGCGACATGTGTCCCTTCAATTTGAGGTAAAAGATCCTTGAGCGTTGTGGAGCAATCGGTTAAAAGCTATTGTGCTTCCGTTTCCAGGAAGGCGCGGCGAAAGGAGCGAGAGGGCGAGGGCGCGGGAGACCCCAAGCTGTACCTGCAGGAAGCGCTGCTGGAGCGCAAGCTGCCCGAGCTCGACATGCGCCAGCTCGTGGACCTGCCCGACGGACTCGACTACAACGAGTGGCTCGCGTCGCACAGTCAGTAGTTAACAACCACAACGGCTCACGCTGTGTTTAGTGCCGCCGTAAGCGCGGCGGGTTGTGGATTCGATCCCCACTCGAGGAAATGAAATTGTACTTTTAACTTTGCAAATAATCCTTCCCGTCTTTCCATTGCATTATAGCGAGTACATACTTACCGCCCTTAGATAGATTTAAAATAAGCAAACACTTTTTTTTACGAACAAACAAATACAAATAAAATTCTTAAAGGTTTAAAATTACAATATATTTAGTGAATAACAGTATATATATCCAGCCTAAAATTGTTTCTAAGTAGGCCCACTTAACTTTAAATATTCGTATAATTCGAGCGAGCGAAGCAGCTTAGGTCCACTAGTATTAAATAAATATATAATCGTATAGTGCAGGCGTAAGGGACGTCGCACAGTGGGGCCAGAGACCGACCCTCACTTGTACCACCAAATCGACTAACCAGTTACGCCTTCTAAAATGCATGGAATGTTATTAAAAACGTTTTTTTATTAGTTAGCAAGGCACATAACATTACTCTTATTAGATTATGGGACAATTTAGACTCGGCAAAAACAAGTTAAGTTAGATTGGTGCTCCATATGGAAGTCTGTCATAAGTCGTTCCTGGCCCAGGAGTACATCTCACATGAAGAAGACAGAAGACTCTCTTACGGCCTCTTCATTCTCACTGTGATATCCTCGCTAGTACCTGTCAATCTGTGTATCTCTTCATCTTCATTACTGAACATACTCCCTAAGTATACCACCTCACTCACTTGTTCTAATATCTTACCATTCACACTGACACTGCATTCCGTCCTCTCTTCATTTCTTTCACTCTGGCGTAATTTTTTCTAAATCTGCAGCAAATATGAAAGTGTCAATATACAGGGAACACTGACACTGTATAATGCTACCCCGAATGGAGCAATTTCAAACTGTAATGTTTTGCCCGCGGCTTGTAAGCCGAAATTGAAATTGGCAAAATATTACTTCGTTATTCCAGGCTGTAATGCCAATGATTATTTTTGCCATAAGTATGTATACTTATGCAGCCCCGTGGCATTCCTCTCCTCCTTTACTTCATTTTTGTTCACTTTTTTAGTAGTAAAGACTGACAGTTGTGTCTTTTCTTCTACACCAATAATGCTAAGTTGCAAGTATAAAATAGCCGCAATTGCCACTAATAAGCCTTTAATATTTAACATACACGCCAATTACGCTTTTTCAATAAAATATTTTAAAAATATAGAAGTGAGTAAAAGTAATATCTCACAATGTGCCCTTTTGCTGCACTATAACTTGCAATATGGTGCAGTTGTGCCCTATAGGCTTATGATATCTCTGTTTATATTATTACTAAAAATACTCCAAAAATTAGGCAGATAAATTATGTTTTCCTGATGCCGAATATATATATAACTCAATTTTGTAGAAAATGTTGTATGTCTCGGACACTAGAAAATATTTACTTAAGGAAGAGAAAAAAGGCACTAAAATATTTTTACTTATCTGAGGATGAATTTTCCATGTGTAACACTAAACACTAAAAATAAATTAATTAATTAAGAAATCGGTCTTAATTGCACGTTAATTAATATAACTAAATAACTTATCGATAAACATAACCTACTTCAGTTTTATGAGAACTGAGTGCGTTATGAAGCATGTCATTAATAAGTAATATAATAAGGGGAACCTGTATGAGCCCGTATGAACCAGTATGTCGTCGGTGCACGCGGCGCCTTCAGAACTTGGATTCTTGGTTCCACGTGTGGTGTGCATGCCAACTGCTTATTTAAAATTATTAGTTAATTAGGAATTTTGTGAAATTGGCAAAATATTACTTCGTTATTCCAGGCTGTAATGCCAATGATTATTTTTTTTTCATTTTTGGTGACCAGTCAAAGCGCGGTGTTGTGTTCCGCCATTCAATCCGCAACGCAATGTTTCGAAAATTCGACTACCCTGCTATATGCGGGATGTAGCGGGTGAAACTGAAAAAAAAAACTTTGTGATGATGGTATAGTGGTGTTTTTTGTGATTTTATATTTAATTCTTAATTTCTGCCATAATTTTATGTGAAGTTTTAAGCTTTAGTGAATATAACGCCATACATATATGTAATGTTATATTTTCTACTTCGTAAAACCACGTTCATCGTTCACGTCCACGTTTTCATAATAATTTGTATTTTGTGCATAATGACTGATCGGTCACTCCGCAGCGCTGGCGCTGTTCGACCACGTGAACCTGCTGTACGGCACCGTGTCGGAGTTCTGCACCGCGGCGTCGTGCGCAGACATGACGGGACCGAGTGGGCGCTCCTACGCGTGGTACGACGAGCGCGGCAAGAAGTCGCGCGTGGCGGCGCCGCAGTACGTGGACTACGTGATGACGTTCACGCAGAAGACGGTGACCGACGAGGGCGTGTTTCCCACCAAGTACGCCAACGAGTTCCCGGCCGCTTTCGAAGGTGTGGTGCGGCGCGTGCTGCGCCTGCTGTTCCATGTGGTGGCGCACATGTACGCCGCGCACTTCCGCGAGCTGGCGCTGCTGCGTCTGCACGCGCACCTACACCTCACCTTCGCGCATCTCACCGCGCTCGACCGCCGCTTTGCGCTGCTTGACCACAAGGAGACCGAGGTACGGACAGATTAGGGTTGCCAGGTCGCCAAACCTAAAAGCGAGACCGTCCAGTCCGTCAAAATGGGCCAAAAAAGCTGAACACTACGTCACCGATTTTATTTCTTAGTATTAGTAACAATAACAAATTTACCGTCAATGTAACCTAGAAGTTCAACAAGTGCAATTGGCGATGTCGATATCGATCTAGATGCATGTACTGGCTGTTACACACAATGGTGTAAACATTTATATATTTGTCGGTTGCAGGTT
>HE670312.1:0-21822 GCA_000313835.2 Heliconius melpomene melpomene | reverse complement strand
GGCCCCCGCCCCCCGCAGCGTACTTAAGAATCGTAAGATGCGCGTGTACGTTTCGTAAGTTGAAGATTGTTAACTCTATTGTAAATATTTCAATCTGTTAAGTAGTTTTAGGTGATTATGATTAGTTTATAAATTTGTGATTGCTTTGGTTGTAAATAAAAGTGATATTTGTTTAACTAATAAACTGAAAGCTTTATGCGTTTGTTTAATTTTCCTTCAACACTCGGACCGACGATGTCAGCTCGTCTTTCTAAGATATTTAGTTAAGTGAGAGGAGTATGGACGCACGGCTGTTACAGTTCGTAGTCGGGCGGAAGTGTTCCACCGGTGTCCATCCTGATAAATCGTCCAAGCTGAAAATATGAAGCTATTTATTATATAAGTCATAAATTACTTCTTTGTCTTTACCCTTTCAAGGCTGTGATAGTGCAATGGTAGATGAGTACTTAATAAAAATTGTAACATTTGTTTAACTTGTGTCCTTATTTTGAACCTTAGATATCCTCATTTCCCAAGTTGTCACATGATCTCATACCTAGATCTAGTAACTAGAGTTTTACTGCTTTCGCGATTTTTTGGGAGACTGTTTTCTTAATATATATACCTATAAATGTGAATATACACGAAAAAAAAACCATTGTTTAATAACATTTCTTTAACTTTTTTAAAAATATGTATAAAAATTAAATATACTGTTTGTAAACTGATTTATATAAAAAAATCAGTTTCACACTGTATCCCGCATCCAGCAGGGTAAGCAGAAGGACCCAAGTGTCAAGACACTCCTTGTTCCACTGTCCGCCGAATTATAGAGGCATTGCGTGTTACATAATAAATGGTGGCGCTCAACGCCGCGCTTTGCCTCCACACCAAAGCGAAACGAAGTGAAAAATATGTAAATTTGAATAAATATTTCATTTCCTCGAGTGGGGATCGAACCCGCAGCCAATCAATTTTACAGTCATACTTTGTGCCCTTGCGCCAGCACTGGCTGCAGCATCCATCCATACCTATATTATAAATTCGAAAGTAACTCTGTCTGTCTGTCTGTCTGTCTGTCTTTTACGCAATCAGGGCCAAACCGCTAATTTAATTGTAATAAAATACACATATAGAGATACATGAGAGTACCGGGATGAACATAGGATACTTTTATTTCTTATATTTGTAATATTGTCGATATATACTAATATATTAAAATACATTTTAATTTGACATGCAATTTATTCCGCCATGTTAATAACAATCGTCGCCACGCGTTGCTAAGCAACGGCTTGCAAAGTTTGTTGTTTTAAGAAAACGTCACCCAAAGTGAGTTTGCTTAATGCATACATGGGGCGTGCTGATATATATTTGTATACATTAACAAAAATTAGATGATTTCTATAATTTGATATTCATCTTTATGAAAATAAATATAATAGTCACTTTTAGCATTTTATCTAGACTGAAATTATAGTTTACTGTATAACATTCTAATAAATAATTAAGAAGATGTCACTGTTATGGAATGACCTAGCCTACGAGTGGTATAGTATGACCGACGCGAACGGGCAGATGACTTTGATGGTTTTGTAAATTTTTATATATTTTCGAATTACTGTTAATTTTTATTTAATTATTTGTTGCTTATAATTAATTTATCTCAGTTCGGTTATCTATACCGATGTTATACACTTAAAATATCGTAATTTTAATCATTTCGGATTTTATTTAATATTGTTCGCAAAAATTATTAATTAATTAATATAGAAAAATGTTTAGTACGCGCGCACGGCAAACTGTAGGTACTTATTCTAATATTGATAATTTCCTTTACTTACTTTTACTTTTTTTGTTTGTTCATTTCGGTTACTCAGATATTTTTTCTAATAATAAATCTCCACTTATTATTATTTAACTTATTTTAATTATTCAGGCTTATATTTTTTGCGGGCGTAGCCGCGTCCGGGCCCACTAGTATATATATATATATATATATTTACGTTTAAAATTATATACAGGTTGTCCCGTAAGGATAGCTCTGTATACACGAATGTATTATTGTTGAATATTGCTACTATTTCTTTGCTTTTATTAAGAAAAGATTGAGTCTTTCTAATTAAAATGACATTTATTCCTAGTTTATGAAAAAATAAATAAAAATATTCTGAGCTTTCTGGAAATTAATTATAGAAACATCTCCAACTGATGTAAATTTTGAAAAGATTACATTGTTACGAGAGGTAAATTTCCATTTCTTCGCTCTGGTGTCGCGGAGGTGAGGCCGTCGCGTCGTTGCGCAGCGGCACGAGCGTGTCACTGTAACGCGACGGTTGTGGGTTCCCACTCGAGGAAGTGAAATATTTATTTACGCTTATCTTTCTATTTTCTTCGCTCTGGTGTTGAGGCAAAGCGCGGCGTTGAATTCTGCTACTCAATACGCAATGCGTCCAGAAATCGGCAGAAAGTGGGGAACGGAATGTTTTAACACGAGGTTCCCTCTGCCTACCCTGCTGTGTGCGGGATATAGCGTGAAGATGATTTAATTTTTTTTTTAAATTTACCTATATTTATAATCAAGATTTACATGTCTGTGTCTATTGTCTGTTTTTTTGATGATGGCCTTACGTTGTATCTATTTGAAATCTATTGATTATCTTCTAGTTGTAATCTTTGATGATATAATCGTCGATACGGATTCCAGTGAGTTACTAGCTAAGCTTAGCTTTGCATTAGTGTGAGTGTTCATATATCGGAGACGTCACTCAACTCGCTGTATTTTGACGACCGACATACTCGTACTGATAGCAGCGGCACAGATTTCTTACTAATTGTTTTTGATTTATTAAAAGTGAAAGAAAATTGACACTATCACAAAAGGACAAAATATCGTGGGCACAAGGCTGTTTCTGATAATATAACGAAAGGATTTGTTTCCGACGAGAGTTACTCGCATGTCATACAAATGTTCGAATGTACTCTGTACTCTGTAGTGTCGCGAACTGACACTTCGACACGAATATTTGACATTTGGCAAACCACAGATAATATAACCCAATAAATAGAATGAACGCTGCGGTTGTGCTGATCACATACACCTAATGTTGAACGTATCTAAAGTAAATCAGAAATGTCAATAAATGGACTTGACAGTAGTTTCTTTTCGTTATCAATAATTAATAGGAGCGATTGTGAACAGTGTGGATGTGGTTGCATAGCGATGTGATGACGAAACCGTGAGGACCGAGGAGCATGTACGACAGCACGTGCGGCGCCGCCGCGACGGGGCAGTGCGGCCAGGCGCAGCGCGAGGGCGAAGGGCCGCCGCCGCGCGAGCCCCCGCCGGCGCCCGTCGAGCGCGACTACAGCGGGTTCGACATCGTGAAGGCCACGCAATATGGGGCGTACGCGCGCGTCAAGGAGCTGGTGGAGGCAGGTTGGGACGTCAACCAGCCGGACCACGAGACGGTCACACTCTTACATTGGGCTGCAATTAATAATAGGTACAGTACAGGTTAATGTCATGACCGTGTGCAAATACGTATTACTTACACTTAAAGGTAAACATGTTCATTTAATACAATTTTGCTTTAGTTGGCCATATATTATTACTTGGCTTGATTTCATATTTGTCAATAATTAATATTCAATGGTGCAAGAAACAACAAAAAAGTTGTGAATAATGAAATTATTTTCCAATACTATTAAATTTAGTTCCCACCTAGTAATGTATTGTTGTGACTAGTTAAAAGGTGTTGTTGCTGAATGGATTTTACAATTTTTTGAGCTAATGTTATTTCATGATAAACCTCTGTTCATTAGAATTTTTGTTAACAGTGTGTCAAAATATATAATTTTTAAAATTGAAAAAAAATTTCAAGTGCTAACACTCTATATTTCATTATAAATATCACTGCAAATAAATTTTGTTTATAATGTTTACTATCTTTATCACCCAACAGTGATAAGACCTGTGCCCAACCTGATGAGGTCTCATTGAATATGGGAAGAAATTTCTTGGCATTCCATAGATTCACCATGCGGTTGCCAATGGTGACACATGAGTAAAGATCTCAAAACAGTCCCCTGAACAATAAATAGTTTTAATACTGTAAATTTTTGTGTTGAAAAAAATAAGTCTCATTAAGTTTCTTACACTATACTCGATTCACGAAGGAAAGAGATAAAAGGTAAATATGTCAGAAAAAGGTTCTTGTACATGACAGGTTTGATGGAGTTATTATATTAATTTTAAAAAATATTGATCTATGTATCTATGGAAGTACTAAACTAAATGAATGAAAGATATAGCACAGTAAATAATATTATCTTATTATAGAAATAGCATAAAGCTCAAAAAAAAATATTTATAAAATTCATAAATATTTTTTTTACAATATTTATAAAATTCATAAATATTTTTTTTACACTACAATATCCAATTATTTTCTATAATAAATTCTGAAATACAGTTAAGAAAAAGTAAAATAAATGCAAAACCTATGTCACGTTTGAATATTGTCGGTTGAATTGCATTAATTTGAACTATAGCATAGACATTTTTTATATTATAAGCACTGTGTTTAGTGAAAAAAAAAATGTTTTATTATTATGTCATTAATTAGGATAAAGTTATAAGTATTGATTATTAAAAAAAAAGTTATTTTTATAATTAGGTATATTTTCAAATTTTATAAAATTGAATTTTATAAAAAACAGTAATTATGTTAAAAGAAAGAATACGAAAAGAAGTATGTAAAAAGAAATTAATGCAAAAAATAAAGATTGTGTGGTGGGTTGCTTATTTTTATTTAAATTTAATAATTTTTAAATACTTGATAAGCAAAAACTCCCAAAAGCCAGCTTCTCAAATTTGAGACATATTTTAATAGTATAAAAATAAGTGACATACTGTAATTATGAACATTGTAATTATAACAAGTGAACATTTTATATTGAAATATTTTGTCATCCGTCAGATTGTATTTGCCATTTGTTTTCAGTTATTTTCATTGAATTTTCGTGATTCCATTATTATTTTTGTTATTTTTATTAATAAAAACTTTAGCAGTAGAAGCTTGGTAAAGGCGCATTGACCATGGGATAATAGAAGAGCAAAAGATGCAAAAAATTAATCATATAATATATTTTTTAAGGGTAACATACAGTACAATTAGAATATATTATTCTACAAACACACTATAAATATTACATACACCAATCAAGTTTCCACAAACTACTTTCTCATAAATCTAAAGAACAACAATTTAAGTACATACAAAAACAAAAAAATGGAAAACTTCCGTACATGACAAAAAGATACAAATAATCCACCAATCTAATATCGAGACCTAACCAAGTACAAAATAAAATAAAAAACAATTCATGAAAGTTTCTTTAAATAGCCCTTGAAATTATTGAATTTTAAATGAAATATGTCTAAGTTGTTATGCTTATCATTAAAAGTTTTGCATGCACGTGACACAAACTTATTAGAGGCATATTTTGTATTAAATTTACTAACTGCAGGTTTATTACGTACACCCAATCTATGACACGCAAAGTTTATTTTACTTATGAGAAGGGGAGAATCGATCATATTCTTATCTCTAAGATCAAGGCAATTCTCCAGAGATATATCTTTTAATATCTTAATAAGAGGTTCTGCGTTGGAATGTCTCTGTTTTAAGTGACGAAGGAACTTGTTGTATTCAATTCTACTAGTGTAAACTTTATATTGAGGATTCCAACATGTGGAACAATACTCCAAGACTGATCGAGACTGAGTGAGATGGAAAATCCTTGCTTTTACGTTTAGACTTTACATATGACCAAAAATATTTACTGTTGATTTTAATTTTATATTCAATGCTACTAATATATCTATTACTAGCGGACGCGCGCAGCTTCGCCTGCTTATTTGCACTTTTAGAGGCGAATTCTAATAAACCATCAACCACGTGATCAATGACATATGTTAAAGAGTCTAAATTTAAAATTTTATATAATTCTGTGGCGATTTAAAATTTAAAACTTTCAACCCCTTATTTGCACCCTTAGGTGGTGAATTTTGAAAAATGATAAAACACATGTTCAATGAAATATTTTTAAGAGTTTGTATTTCAAATTTCATAAAAATCGGTGCAGGTTTAATTTTTTTTCCATACAAACTTTCAATCCCTATTTCACCCCTTTAAGGTTAGAATTTTTCAAAATCCCTTAGTGGATGTCCAGATTACGAAAGTAAACATCTCTCCAAATTCCACGTTTCTACGCACAGCGGTTACGGCTGTGCGTGCGTCTTACCTCAGTCAGTGAGGACAAGTCCTTTTATATATATAGATAACAATCATCTTCCATCATTTTCTGCCTGTCTCTAAGACTAGAAAATAATCTATAATGTTTAATTTGTTCATATACTTTCATTTACAATGATATTTTAGCTTCTTTTTTAGATTTTTATTAGTGCACGATTATACCATACCGGGTATTTACTATTAAACTTAGTGTTTTTTGTGGGAACATGTATGTCAATAATACCATTTAAAATTTTATAAAAATTTACTACAGACACATCAATACTGTCACCATTTAGATGAGAAAGACATTCATTAATTGCTTCAAAATCGGTTGCCCTGTATAATTTAATGGAATGTGACTGACCTCCAGATGATTTTTCTCGTAGTAATGATAAATGAATTCATTTATCAAATGTCAGGCAGGATAGCTGACAGCTCATGTAATAATTAAACTAAGTATACCATTGACTTTGAAAAGAGCAACTGTTGAGTTTCTTGCCTTCTCTTCTCAGCAGAACTGCCTTCCGAGCCGGTGGTAGCTTTTTGTTCATATGTTCATTCGACGATTCAAAAGTGCTTGTTATAAGTGTATTTGAATAAAGAATATTTTGAATTAGAATTACTAATACAACAAGTAACTTTTTATTTTGTATAAAATTATTTGACTTTGACTAAACAAACTTGAATGGGCCAAGTTAGACAGTTACGACGGCTGCAGTTGGAGGGTTAACGTAATACGATTTTTATATATAAACTTATATTGATAAAATTTTAAATTTAAGTACAAGTTAAATCTAAAACTAAACTATATCTAAGATTACTGCTTTTAATGGTAGAAAAAAAGTAATCTATTTAAACCTAAATGAATCTAACTTAACATACACTTAACTATTCCACGATGGAATAATAAGTGTGGGAAAAAGAGAAATTTCTTTCCCACCTTGTCTCTCCCTTGTCAGCATTTTGTGGAGCTCGGCCGTCTATCAGACGGACATTATAATACTAAATAAGTTATTCGCCTGTGACACCGAGAGCTATATAACGAGATTATAGACGATATTCATGTAAGTATATGATTTACAGGAAAGAAATCATAGAGTACCTGCTGTCTAAGGGTGCTAAGGTGGATGCCGTCGGCGGTGAGCTGCAATCGACGCCGCTGCACTGGGCCACGCGGCAGGGGCACCTGGAGGCCACGGTGCTTCTGGTGCGCGCTGGCGCCGACCCCGCGCTCCGCGACGCTGAGGGCTGCGCGTGCCTGCACCTGGCGGCGCAGTTCGGGCACACGGCCGTGGTGGCGTACCTGGTGGCGCGTGGCGCGGCTCCGGACGCGCCCGACGCCGGCGGCATGACGCCGCTCATGTGGGCCGCGTGGAAGGTGTCCGCCGTGGACCCCGCGCGCCTGTTGCTCACGCTGGGCGCCTCCACACGCCCCGCTGACCGCTCGCACGGCAACACCGCGCTGCACTGGGCTGTCCTCGCGCGCAACACCACCGCCATCTCCACACTTATATTATACGTCAGTACCACTCCTGGTCCTACAGCCTCCCATGCAGTATATGTGTCACCTACCTTATTGTACAACTGCATATTGCAAACGTCCGCAGGGTAACGCGAGCCTGGACGTGCCCAACCTGCGAGGAGTGACGCCGCTCACCATGTTGGAATCCAGCGCAGACTCGATTTGGGTCGGCTCAAAAGTGTCGGACAAAATTAAAGAACACTCTGTGATATCTTCAAAGAGAAATATTTTCCGCAGATTAGCTTATGACAGAGTAAGTTCAGAAAAGTGACACGGTTTGAATTAATTGCTATTTTTAGTTTACATTCAACTTCTATCTATATAGTCATTAAAATTTAAATCGATATCTACAGGGTGGAAGTGTCAGCGATCTATTTACGGAAACAGCATATAGGGTAAAATATTTTAAACCCATAACTAAAGAAATTAATTAATATATCTCAACAGTTTGGACATAGTACAACATGGACATAGTACAACAGTAGGCACACATACACATACTACTAAGCTTATCTGTGCGACGTTGCTGCTTTGACAGGCTAGTGTGTGTTTATGTTATTCTTTACAAATTGCGTTTTATTTTAAAACGATTATATTAGAAGAATATTTAAAATGGAGCGGGTAACCCCGAATAGGGTAGTAGGTGTAGCGTCGAGGAATAGCAGATGTCATTGGTTGACAGCTATGGCGTGAGATGTTCGCCAACTAACCTATTGGCTCCTAATCTATTGTAATTTTGCTAATCTTGTGAGATTTATTGTAAAACTGTTATGTAAACATTGTAGAATATAAGTGTGACTTTTGTTTGAACATCTCTGTTGCTACAACGCCCACAAATGAATAGTGACAGCCAAGACCGTTATGAGGCCCCTTCTGATGCTTCTACATATATATATATATTCCAGAAATTCCGATGGTGGTGTGTGGTGAGCATCCCGTTCCTGGCGTTTTACCTAACGGGTCTCGTGCTGGAGTTGGAGGCGCTGTACCTGCTGAAGGCCTTCCTGCTCGTCTGCTTCTACGCGCTGCTACATTTCCTTACAAACGCACTGTTCGATGAGGAGCTCAAAAACATCTTCCCGCTGAGCGTGTACCTCGCCACCAAGGCGTGGTTCTACATCACATGGGCGGCGCTAGTGGCGCCGGTGGTGGGCGGTGCGGCCACGACGGCCTTCCTGGCGTGCTCACTAGCACTGTGGTACACGTTCGTGCGCGCGTGGCGCAGCGACCCCGGCGTCATCCGCGCTTCGCGCCAAGAGCGCCTGCGGACCATCCTGGAGCTGTCGGAGCGCGGCGCCGGGGGTGGCTTCGAGCCCGCGCGCTTTTGCTCCGCCTGCCTGCTGCGCCGCCCGCTGCGGTCCAAGCACTGCTCCGTGTGCAATCGCTGCGTCGCCAAGTTCGACCACCACTGCCCCTGGGTGGCCAACTGCATCGGTGCCGACAACCACCGCTACTTTGTGGGCTTCCTGGCTAGCCTACTGGTCATGTGCGGCTGGATGCTATGGGGGGGCGCGCGCTCACTGGCGGCGCGTTGCGGGCCAGCGAGCGGACCCGGCGCGCTTCTGGCTTGGGCCTCGTGTGATGCCTGGCTGGCCTGGGTGATGCTTAACGCCGCCTTCCATCTGTTCTGGGTGGCCGTGCTCACGTGCTGTCAGCTGTACCTGGTGGTGTGCCTCGGCATGACCACCAACGAGCAGCTGAACCGCGGGCGCTACCGGCACTTCCAGGCGCGCGGCGGGCGCTCGCCCTTCACGCGTGGACCGCTCAATAACTTGGCGGACTTCCTGGGCTGCCGGCTGTGCGGGCTGCTGGCGCCGCGCACGCGCGACTGGGCCGCGGCCGGCCTGGACGACGACGTGGATGCCGACGACGCCGCCCTGCTGCGCCGCGCCGACGACCACTGCGTATAGACTCACCTAGACTAACTAAATAGCATACGTTTTTATGAATTGTTCCATTTCTTATTATTAACACAAATTTTTGAGAGTACAATATGAATTATAACATAGTAACATTGTACAAAATGCCTCATGACACACGTTTCGGCGGCTTGGTAGTTAGCATCAGCCAGTGTGTGAGTGATGTCAGTCAGTCAGTATTAGCACGTTTGTTTAGTGAGTGTTGGATGTAAATACTTTTAACGTATGCATATTTTATCCCAGATATTTAAATAAACTTTTTCTAGACTTAGGTATGCTTCATATCAAGTTAATGTAACGATCAACATATTCTAAAGACGTATTCCTATGGTTTATTAAATTTATACTGCTCCGCTTCCGAAGAGAGTCCTGAGGTCTAACTCTTTGACTGCTGTCTTTGTAAAAAAAGATGGAAAATTATATATTACAAAATGATACCAAATGCATTTGAATTAAATAAACAATTAAAAATATATTGTTTTTTATTTTTATTCCCTTACGTTACATATTATACATAAGTTAATGAAGTATATAAATATAAGTTCAATTAGCTTTTCAAATGATTTATTTTAAATTTATCAAAATTTTACAAAATTGGTCATAACTATCAGTGTTCAATAGATTTCCTGGATATATTATGATGTCTTTTAAGTACTCAAATATTTGTATACAATATGTCTATAACTGTATCTCTATATAAATGTATATATGATATCAATGTATGTATTTATATATATATATATATATATATATTTCATCACTAACAATGTTCTCTAACTATTAGTTTTTACAAATAAGAGGTGGCCTGTAAGACCTCGCTTACAGTGACCGCCGTGAGGCCGCCTTTGAACTGTACTATATTTACTTTGCGCAATAAATTGTTTTTTGAATTTGATTTGTATTTATTTTATTTTATTTTATTAAGTTTACCAACAGCTCATACATTATTATATTTCAGTAAATCTAACTTAAAAACTAAAAACAATTAATGTACTGCCACTTAAAGATAAACACTGCATGCAATATAAAGTGGTTGTGAACAATCGTGAAATGGTAATTTATATAAACATAGCTTTGCAAATAAATAAGCGCGTATCAAAATTATATAAAAATATACTAAAACTAAATTAAGGGATACACACATACATATATACCATAAATGGGTACATACCCAGGAGCATCAGTAATAACATAATTTACACACATTGTATTGCTTTCTTAAAAGCTGTTATAGACATTTTAAAGATATCAATATTGGTGGACACGCTACATTTCTTGTTATAAAGTGAGCTTAGCCTTGTAATAGGAGAATTAGAACCCAATTTTGTTCTCCGTTGCGGTGGTGCAAACGAACGGATAGGTTTTCGAGGTATTTTACGGGGTATAGTAAAAGAGAGTTTAGAGAGAAGACGCGGACAATATATGTTATAATTTACCAATTTATATAAGAAAATTAAGTCAATGGCGTCTCTCCGAGTATTTAGGTCAGATATTTTAAAGTAATCTAGTGATTCTCTACAAGAGTACTTGTCTCGTTTAACTGTATTAAAAGAAAGCGCGAGATGTCTAACAAATCTCTTTTGCACCCGTTCGATACGCAGTGTATGTGTTGCAAAATGAGGACGCCAAACAACGCTCCCATACTCCAACATTGACCTTACAAGACTGTTGTATAAAATGATTTTCGTTTGAGGCTTTTTAAAAAATCTAGAAATTCTAATTACAAAGCCTAACATTTTTGAAGCTTTTTTTATCAAGAAATCCAAATGAGTTTATGGTTTATGGAGTTTATTACTTTTATGGTCTGTGCACTAAATGTGAGTAAATGTGTTCTGTGGGTCTGTGTCTCACTTACTTGCGCATTTTTAATGAAGTAGGCTGATGGTATAATATTATTCTTTCTTGTAAATTTAATATGAAAGCATTTTGATACATTAAGCTCCATACCATTTTTTTGACACCAACTAACTAGGGCATGTAAGTCTTTATGAAATTTTACTACATCCTCCCAAGTTTCAATTATCTTATACAACTTTAAATCGTCTGCAAACAACAATGGAGTGGAATAGTTAAAACATAGTGGAAGGTCATTGATAAATATATTGAACCAATATTGGACCAAGGTGTGAACCTTGTGGTACACCAGAAAATATTTTACATGAATAGGAAGTAAATCCGTTAACCACAACAAAAAATGAGCGTTCACATAAATAAGAACTTAGCCAATCGAGGAAGACACCTGCAACACCATATGAGTTTAATTTCATCAATAAAATTTTGTAAACAACTTTATCGAAAGCCTTACTGAAATCGGTGTAAATTGCGTCGACTTGCTTTTTTTTATCTATACAAGAAATAATGTCCTCAATGTAAATCGCCATGTTAGTATTAACTGATCGACCTCTTAAAAATCCGTTCTGCTCATGGCATACGTATTATATTTGTAATTAGATATATCAATTTCTTGATGAAGAGAAATGTTTGAGACATAAATTATCTTATTAAACTTAATTTAAAAATAATGATTTAACTATTTAAAGATGGTTTTGTGTTTGTGTTGCACTTGTATTTTTAAAATTATCAATAAATGTGTGTTTTAATGCCTGTGTGTTGACATTTAAAATAAAAAAAATACATACTTAAATGACATATAAAACAAAATATATACATATGTATGTGGCAAGAAAGAACTAAAGGCAAACCATTACACTATATAATGTTATTTTTAGTTTAATTTTAAAGTTAAAAGAAAAAATATATACTTGCCATATTTATTGCCGGTGGCAATCTCGGGAAAAACAAACAAAAAACGGGACGTCTGGTCACGTTAGGTATGGACATTAGACAATACTTATAGAAGTGATACGTAAGCTACGTCGTTGTGGTGTAGTAACCTAGCAAGATGAACACGAAATGTACTGTTGTCCTCTGATATGTCTCACCATGTTGCTTACATTTGTTAGTCGTAGCATAATGAACAAGAAAACTTAGGAAACTGAAACAAGTTTGTAATAACTACAAATTTGTTTGAATATATTTGAATAAACTCGAGCGAGTGGTCACACGTAGAAAAATAAATAAAAAAAATGAATTTTCACATTTTTAAAACCGAATATTTAAATCATTATTTTTTATTGAACATACATTTTAAAAGAAACATTAAAGGATGGATTACGCCTGGTTTAATTAGGTGTATAAGACATAAAGATAGACTACACAGTAAATTACGTAAAGATCCCAATAATGTTATTCTTAAACTCAGTTATATTAGATATAGGAATACTTGTCGAAAAGTTTTAAATGCTGCTAAACGATCATTTTATAAAAATAAATTAAACAATAATAAACATAACACAAAAGTTCAATGGGATTGTATCAAAGAAGTATGCAATTTGAAAAAAGAAGAACATATTCCATTAGAACTACTCGAACTTACACACCTTCCAAAAGAATCGATAAACCAAGCAAACTTATACTTTGCCAATGTTGGCGAAACTCTAGCAAATGAAATACTCGATAGAACACAAATGACAGAAAGAAAACTTTTACAATTGCAATCACAAAATAATGATCAAGGTAGTTCGTTTTACCTTCATCCAACTGATATATATGAGGTTACTAATATTACCAAATCACTTAAAAACACCAACTCATGTGGGTGGGACGGAATTACATCTATATTTTTAAAAAATATATAAACATTTTAGCTGAACCCATTGCTTTAATCACTAATACCTGCTTTCAACAAGGGATATTCTCAAATTCATTAAAAAAACGATAATTATTCCAATATTTAAATCTGGAAAAAAAGAGGAAATCTGTAACTACAGGCCCATTTCTTTACTACCAACACTTTCCAAGATAATTGAAAAAATTGTAAACAATCGTCTAAAAGTATTCCTAACGAAAAATAAAATATTAGCCCTAAACCAATTTGGGTTTCAAAATAATAAATCTACATCTGATGCTCTAAAATCTTTAACTTCAAATATAATAAGCCTTTTAGATAACCGCGTCAAGTGTATAGGAATATTCTTAGATCTAAAGAAGGCATTCGACACTGTCTCTGTGCCTATTTTATTAAAAAAACTGGAAAATGTAAGTGTACGTGGCATTCCACATCAATTGCTTACTAGCTACTTAACAAACAGAAAGCAAATTTAGTATTAATAATTTACTAAGTGATGAAGCTAATGTCAAATATGGAGTGCCCCAAGGAAGTACCTTGGGGCCTACACTCTTCCTCATATATATAAATGACCTTTGTCTTTTGCGACTAAAACATACTAACATAATAACATTTGCAGACGACACTGTATTAATTTCACAAGCAAACTCTGCTGAAGAATTTTATAGAAATGCCAATAATGACGTCAGTGTGGTAATGAAATGGCTGGACAACAATTTGCTTTCGTTAAATATTGCCAAGACCAAGTACCTAACATTTTGTATACGTGAAAAAAAATACCACGACCAACACCAACAAGAATCACTACAACTAAAAGCACATTACTGCAGACTTGACGATTCTAATTTAATATGTGACTGTCAAAAGGTGACACAAACACAGAGTTTAAAATATTTAGGAGTTGTTGTTGACCAGCACCTTTCCTGGAAAGATCACATAAATTTAATGTATGGACGAGTCAAGAGATTGATTTCCATTTTTAAGAACATACGATACATATGTGATCTTCAATTACTGAGAAGTATTTATTTTGCGCTCTGTAATTCATTAATAAGTTATGGCATCATTGTTTGGGGTGGAGCCAATAAGACACTATTATTGAGAGTAGAATGGGCTCAACGTGCTATTCTTAAAGTACTATTTTGTAAAGATTATAGATACCCTACTGACACACTCTATAAAGAATTAGCAATGTTAAATGTAAGGCAAACATATTTATTGGCACTCAATCGTGGGAACTCATAATCAAAGAAGACGACAAGACCTAGTGTTTGAACTTCCCACAGTTAATCAGCTTTCGCACGGAAATTCTATCTCTCTCTGGCACCACACATTTACAATAAGATATCCAAATCCGTAAAACTTAAAAACCTCAATAATTATACATTTAAAAAAACAGTTGACAAATATCTTAAAGCACTAACATATAACGACACAGAAAAAATTATTAAACTAATATAATCATACTTAATACTCGAAAATGTTGGAAAAAATTAAACTCACTCATCGCTAAAATTAATCACTTCAGACATACACACACGCCCATACACACACTCACACACACGCACGCACACACACAAACACGCACACATACAATCATATTTACATTTTACATATATATATATATATATATATATTTCCGTTTTATATTTTTTATACATATAATTTTCTTAGCGTATATTATATAATTCTTTCATAGAAGATTTTATTATTATATTTTAATATTATCAAGAAAATTCAAACACATAAATGGCTGCATCTAAACTTTTTATATGTACTACATTAGTAAGAAAACAAGTATGCGAGGAATACTATCCTACCGTCATACAGTAAAACTAGTTCGGAGGGTAGTGCTAATCAATTATTGTTAGCTTAACCAAAATTGTATTAATGTTAATTATACGCCATTTATTGTAATAGGTTAAGGTTTATATATATAAATAAATAAATAAATTTTCAAAGATAAAAACATTAATATCTTTCAGAATAATATCATCATGGAATCTTCTAAACAATTTTATTATATATGGATATTATTTGTGTCCGATCGTTATTAACATTTTAGTGTATAGTAACCAGTAGCAAATAAATCGTCACAGAGAGCACACGTTTGTTTTTACTATTCGTCGTCCATACAATCACAAGGACCATTAAAATTGAACCTTAAGGCAGTAAACAATTTGTATTGAAAATAGCGCGTAGCACCTTCAACAGTGTATTCTCTTTATTTAAATATTCTATAAGTCTTAGCGCGCACTGGTGACTTTTGTCACGGTGACAATAATTTTTTTGTCACTGACATGTCACCATACTTTTCGTGACTGCGCGCACTTGCGATGACAGTGACGAAACTTTTTACATTTGATAAAATGGATCTCGAAGAGATGGTTGTCTGTGCACTTATATTAAGAAATAGAAAAAAAAGCAAATGTAGAAAATATTGGCTTTCAACTTTTCATTTGTCATACAGCAATGGCCTCAACTCAATTTCGTCAATCAGTATTGTCATTGTCTATTTTATTTTCATGAAAACACACGTTTTGCCTTGGTGATGAACTTGACGCCATTCTTGAAATAAAAATTCGGTGCTGCAATGCAACATG
The DNA here is from genome assembly GCA_000313835.2 of Heliconius melpomene melpomene. NCBI lineage: Eukaryota > Metazoa > Arthropoda > Insecta > Lepidoptera > Nymphalidae > Heliconius > Heliconius melpomene. The sequence continues at coordinate 5,809 of HE670312.1, read as the reverse complement.
CTGTTGTTTCATGTTTATGCGGAAGACGACTAGTATGGAAACCGCAAGGGGGAGGTGACATTTAGTTGCTAATGCGCGCACGGGCATACAAATCTATGGACGCGGTGACAGTTGCGTCACCGGCGTGTTGCCGTCCTCCGCCGACAAAAAGTCACCCAATTGTCACGTATCCAAATGCGCGCACCTTCATTAAGTGTAATGTACACGGTGACAGTGACGCAACAGTCACGGTGACAAAAATCACTAGTGCGCGCTATACCTAACTATCTCAATAGAGACAATATCCAGAGACTATAGAGTTCTACAGATGTCGCCACTCGCCGCTTGTTTGACATTTGTTTGACATTTGTTCGACGTAGTGACGTATGACGTCGACGAGGTGTCGTAGGTAAATAAAAGACCGACAGTATGAGGCTTTATTTCTACAAATTGTACAATGTTTATGCTTTAAAAATACTATTACATTTTAAAACAAAATAAATTCAAAGTAATTTTGACTTATTAGTCAAAATTACTTTGAAGTTTGATAAATCAGAATATTTCTTATTTAGTAAATAAAACAAAGATTTTTACAATAATATGCAAAACAATATAAAAACTTAGGTAATGACAAAGTACATCATGTTTATAGTATTCAAAATTATTAAAGGAATTATTATTTAGTCATACTAAACTGATAGCATTTCAAAATAAAGTAAATATTTAAATTGAGCAAATGCTGAATAATCTTCTGTATATTGTCTGCTGAAGCTGATTATTATTGTAACAATGATACCCGGGATGAAGCCTGAATAACAGGAAAAAAATAGAAATATTTAATATATTTTAAAACTTATCATTTCCATTTTTAGATTTTTTTATAATAATGTTTCATATAGCTATACATATTTTAGACATACTGATGAGAAGGCAGGCATTCCCGGTAATTACACTAATATGATTCTAATGGACTACCTTCAATGTAAAATAAATATTTTTGATAGTTTATGAAAAGACAAACAGATATTAATAAAAAGTTTCTTTTACCTTGCAAGAAACATTCCATAATTATTTTAAGCATTTAAATGATTATTTAAATATCTTCTCATGCTGAGAATGCTGTATTTCTAATAAATATGACATAATCTGTGAATACACTAAAAATTATACAAAATTATTATGATTTTCATCATAAGTAAACTTTATGAATTTTAATTACTTTAAAATATACAATGATTACTAACTCTAATCTTATAGAAGTATCTATATTCTATACAGTTAAAATAAAAAAAGAAATACATGTTTCTTACTAATACATTAGTAGCACATACTATTTATGTTGTCTTCAAAAAGATTGTAAGAGAAACTATTAAGTGTGTGGAGTTTTGTAGCCACTAGTTTACTTAGGTTTTAGAATTGTTCAAAAGATTTTTTTTTGTATAGAATATTTTAACATACTTAAACAACACAGTAACTGCACTAAACTTTATGCTTCAATTCAAAAAAATAACTTAAGACGTGATATTCTTAAATTTTTGATATAGTGGAATTTAAATATATTTAACAAAATAAATATTGTTTAACTTTCACTAGGAAACTAAAATAATAAGAGAAAAACTATTTATACGCACTATTTATCTCTAATAATTTACTAAACATATCATCGAATAGAAAACCCGTTTGACAGCTGTCAACTTTATGCATATTGCGTAATATAAACTAATTATCTCCAATGCGCCATCTTGTATATAAAAACTGAACTGTTTGCAATATCGCTCTTACACATTTATACTTGAACGGATACAAAAATTTCCATAGATGGGTAATAGATGGCTATGAATCAAGAAGTAGAAAAAATAATATAAATATGTTATACTAAAATCAATAATGTTATGTTTATGTGTGTGTGTGTGTGTGTGTGAGTTAGCGTGGGTGTTTCTGTTTCTTGTTTCTGTTTCTGTTTATGTTAGGTTTAGGTTTAGGTTTAGGTTTAGGTTTAGGTTTAGGTTTAGGTTTAGGTTTAGGTTTAGGTTTAGGTTTAGGTTTAGGTTTAGGTTTAGGTTTAGGTTTAGGTTTAGGTTTAGGTTTAGGTTTAGGTTTAGGTTTAGGTTTAGGTTAGGTTAGGTTAGGTTAGGTTAGGTTATGTTAGGTTAGGTTAGGTTAGGTTAGGTTAGGTTAGGTTAGGTTAGGTTAGGTTAGGTTCGGATGTGCCCCTGGAACTTTGCGGTGAGGAGCACATGGTCTCCGACTTGCGTAGCCAAGTATCTGATAGCTTGGCTATAATCAACAGAGTCGCCTGCAAGTCGGGGAATTTAAAGGGCACATTTACTAGGGCCCTTAAAGACGCTGCCGGAGCTATCTCTACTGCCGTTAATACTCTGGCAAAGAGGACGGCATCAGAGGAAGTGGATATCCTCAAGGCAACAAACTCGCGGCTGCAGTCGGAGTTGGTGGAGTTGCGGAAGGAGTTTGCCCTTTTGAGAGCGGAGTTGGAACGGTCTAGAGCACCGGATTTGCGACCCACTCCCACGGAGTCTATTGCTGTGGAGGACATAGTGCGCACTGTGATGGTGGAAGTGGGCACTATGGTCTCCACCAGGCTGGAAGCCTTTAAAGATCGGCTACCACCGGAGAGAAATCTGCGACCTCCGCTAGCGGCGGACAAGCGCAAGGCGGATAGCCCAAAGCAGGCGCAAGTGGACCCTGTTGCATCCACTTTGATGGCGCCGGCTAATCCGGCACCAAAGGAGCAAAGGTCTAAAAAGGCCAAGAAGAAGAAAGGTCCGGTGAAAATCGCGTCTGTTGAGCCTCGACCTCTGCCACCCGCTCCGGCTGATATGTCTGAGGGCTGGACTGTAGTAGCCCGGAAGGGGGCCAAGAAAGGAAAGCCAGCTCCTAAGCCGAAAGCGCAAAAGGCTAAACCGCAAAAGGTGCCAAAGTTGAGTCGTCCTAAATCGCAAGTGGTGACGATTAAGCTGCAGCCAGCCGTAGTCGACAAGATGTCGTATAGCGATGTCCTTACCCGGGTCAAGGAAAGTATAAAGTTGGAAGACCTGGGTATAGATGATCTGAGATTCCGTGTTGCGTCTACTGGCGCTAGAATGCTGGAGTTGCCTGGCGCCAACACTGCTGAGAAGGCGGATGCGCTGGCTGAGAAGTTGCGCGGGGTTCTCAGCCCCGAAGAGGTCCAGGTGTCCAGGCCAGTGAAATGCGCGGAATTGAGGGTGTTTGGCCTCGATGACTCCGCCACTGCTGAGGACGTGACGGCGGCAATAAGCCGAGTTTCCGGCTGTGCTGCGGCTAATATAAAAGTCGGAGAGATCCGACAGGACCGGGCCGGTCTAGGAACAGTATGGGTCCGATGTCCTGTCGGCGCAGCGCAGAAGATTAACGGGGCGAGACTACTTGTTGGCTTCGTCTCTGCTGGAGTGAAGCTGTTGATGCCCCGTGCGCAACGCTGTTTCCGTTGCCACGAAGTGGGCCACATGGCTGCGAAGTGCAGTAGCCAGGTGGACCGCAGCAAACAGTGTTTCCAATGTGGCCAAACCGGGCATCAGCAGAGATCGTGCTCGGCAGAGCCTCATTGTCCGGTGTGTGAGGCGGCGCAAAGGCCCGCTAATCACATGTTGGGGAATGCTACCTGTGGAAAGGCTAGCACCAATAAAGGTGGAAAGCGCAGACGAGTGCCGGCAACATCGGCCAGGTCTAATATCCCAGCTGGGCCTGAGGAGGTGCAACACATGGAAGACCAATAATGGCTCTCCGTGTGTTGCAGGCGAACATCAACCACTGTGCCCGAGCCCAGGACTTATTGGTCCAAAGCTTGGCGCAGTGGTCGATACAAGTGGCGGTTGTTTCGGAGCCCTACAGCGTTCCCGACAGAGACAACTGGGTAGCCGACAACACCGGGGTGGTGGCTGTGATCACCCAGGTCGCCGCGGGCTCCCCGCCTTTCTCACGAGTAGAGAGGGGTGCGGGATGCGTCGCCGCACTTGTCGGCAACCTCGTTGTCGTAGGGGTCTACTTTTCTCCCAATCGAACTCTTGCGGAGTTTGAAGAGTTCCTTATACGATTGGGGGAAATGGTAGAACGATTTCGTCCGGCGGAGGTATTGGTGGCCGGCGATCTCAACGCGAAGTCCAGCGTGTGGGGCTCCGCAACGACGGACGTGCGTGGTGTGACGCTGTCCGAGTGGGTGATTGCCACCGGTTTGTCAGTACTCAACCGGGGGACGACAAACACGTGTGTGCGAAGGCTGGGCGGATCCGTCGTGGACGTTTCGTTCGCGAGCCCGGCCCTAGCGCGTCGTGTTCGGGGTTGGCGAGTGCTGGATGATGTGGAGACTCTCTCGGATCACCTCTACATCTCTTACGAGATCTCCACACATTCGGCGGTGCAACCAACCCCCAGTCCAAACTCGCGAGAGTGCGGACCGCGGTGGCAATTGGGTCGCCTCGACAGGCAATTGTTGGAGGAGGCCGCGATAGTGGAATCCTGGCTGCCCCAGAGCTTGGCGTCTGCAGAAGACGCCGCATCCTGGGCGCAGGGGGCGCTGACGCGTATTTGTGACGCGTCAATGCCCCGTTCCGGGCGCCGCCCTCAACGGCGGCAGGTGTACTGGTGGTCGTGGGAGATCGCGCAACTGCGTACCATCTGCGTTGCGGCGAGACGCCAGTACAGCCACTATCGCAGGCGGGTACAGAAGGTGCAGGAGGAGGAAGACCGACTGTACCAGTTGTATGTCGAGGCGAGAACGCGGTTGCAGGAGGAGATCGGTCGTGTGAAAGGCGAGTCACACGACCAGATGCTCGCGGGAATAGACCAAGACCCGTTTGGCACGCCTTACCGTATGGTACTTGGCAAGCTACGGGCTTGGGCTCCGCCACTGACGCAGACACTCCGACCGGACATTCTCCGAGGGGTTCTGTCGTCACTGTTCCCGCGGCGGGCCAATTTTACACCACCTTTAATGGCCCGCCCTGCACCGCAAGAGGAGGAGGACAGCGTCGCGCCACAGGTGGAGGAGGAGGAGCTGGAGGAAGCAGTTCGCCGATCTCGCGGCAAGAGCACCGCACCCGGCCTTGATGGCGTTCCCGGGAGGGCGTTAACTCTGGCCCTTAACATCCTTGGGCCCAGAGTGAGAGGACTATTCTCTGCCTGTCTGGCTCAAGCCATAATTCCACAGCGGTGGAAGACAGGCAGGTTGGTCCTCCTTAAGAAGGAGGGACGCCCGGCGGACTCGGCCTCGGCCTACAGGCCAATTGTGCTCTTGAGCGAGATCGCCAAGCTCTTCGAGCGGGTTGTGACGAGAAGGTTGCAGCGTCACTTGGAGCGGACAGGTCCAAATCTCTCGGACCACCAGTATGGCTTCCGCAGTGGGCGCTCGACGGTGGATGCCATACTGAGGGTGAAGTCCCATGCGCAGGATGCGGTGGCCCTGGGCGATGGAGTCTTGGCAGTGTCTTTAGACATCGCCAATGCCTTCAACTCCCTGCCCTGGCCCTGCATTGAGGAGGCACTCATCTATCACCGAGTGCCTCCATACCTGCGCCGCGTCATCGGGGCTTACCTGTCCGGGAGGTCTGTGACCTTTCCGGCTCCTGGAGGAGGGTGGGGAAAGTATGAAGTGTCGTGCGGTGTTCCACAGGGCTCGGTTCTCGGGCCACTCCTGTGGAACATCGGGTACGACTGGGTGTTGAGAGGCGACACCCTACGAGGAGTTGGAGTCCTCTGCTACGCCGATGACACGCTGGTCTTGGCGCAGCAGAGGACTTATCGCGAGGCTGCGGTGCTCGCGACGGCCGGAGTGGCCGACGTCGTCGGCCGAATT